>BQNB010081132.1:0-29718 GCA_026074375.1 Tanacetum coccineum
CAAACAAGTCTATTTAATCCAATGTATCAATTTTAAACGACTCATATAGAGGTCGTTCTCATATCTCGTGCTGTTGATCTTATGAAATAACACTCTCCAACCCATATTCCGTTGCGACCCATTTTGGGGGTGTTACAAAAATGCTTAAATTATGCTCAAATTAAAAAAAAATTCAAGCATACTTTTGTGAAATTACATGTTACATAACCCGCACACAATAACCCTTGTTAGATATTGTGAGGATTTAACCGATTCGTTTCTAAATGTTTACCCATATTCCATAAAATATGAGTGTGCCGGTGATGTAGTAGACTTTAGAACTTGGCTTGGTATATCTATTCGAGACCGCAGTGATAAGTACTATGGATTTAGATGGAGTAACTTGTTTAAATTGGTAAATTTTAGGATTACACCCAAATCGCCTTTACATGTTGCTTATTAACTAACTATACTGGTTAGTTAACCCCTATATAAACCCTTTGTTTACTCTCACTTTAAGAGTAAGATACCCCTAGAACAACCCGTAGAGCCAATCCTTTAGGAACTACACCAATTATTTGTTTCGTTACACATTTACACCTTAGCCTACCCTGTTATATTAAGTTTATTTTACAGTTGCTAGTTGCTTAAAGTGTAAAGTTTGTATTTCCTGAGTCTTGTGTCTATTTTGGTACGGTTGGAAGAAATTTACACATTGCAAATGGAAATGTATATTATAGTCAAAACTCATGTATTTTTACTACCATCACAATTATTGGTACATCCGAAGAATGAAGAATTATCGAAGGAATTATCCAAAATTATTATGATCATGAAGATGGTGAAATTACATCGAGTTTCGTAGTATTGTGTTATTAAAAAAATCGAAAAAATTAGAAAAATCGTAACAAAAATAAAGAGAAGAAAAGTTTGAAGATAATCGTTTCGCAACTACCGAAGGAATTACATGAAGGATCGATTATTCGTTGATACAAATCGACGATGTAGAGTATTGTATAAAGTGGAAGATATCGCCACTTGCCTTGTAAAGTATGTAAAGAATGGGATGTTTGAGAAGTTGACCGTTACGGGAACACCAACTTAGGTTGTTATTTTTGATCTATGATCAAGACGTTGTAAATAGTTGTGTCTTTATCATGGTAACGGTCGGGAAAAAGTGTCTAGCAACTTGTATTTTAGACTTAATCTATTTTTTTCGTAATTTTTATTTAACAACAATTTACTTCCTTTTCCTAATCCATGTTTTTTTTTTTTTGTTTTTTTTAACCAAATGGGGTTTTTACGCGAATGAGGATGTGATCGAGCGTGCATGTCTATTCCATCCGTTTATGGCCATAAGTATGCATGTCCCCTAACAGCCTTGTTTGGTTATACTGTTAGCCTTAATTTATTGGTCGAACAAAGGAAGCTCGTCCCCCACTCTTAACGATGAGCTTCAGTCTTTTAATTTTAGTGTAACGTTGTAATAAAATATTATCGGGAATCAGGCTCGATAGTTAATCTAATATTGTATATGTTTCGGGTTTAATCCCAAACGAAACCCGAGCCCGGGTCTTAGTTAAATATCCCACGCGTCGTAGGGATATATATATAGATATTTTCATAAGAAAATATCTAAGAAATCACTAATATCTAAAATATCTTCAACAACTTGCAAGTTTTACCAATGCAAGTGAATGTTCAATTTCTTCAACAAATTCAACCAGAATGGTCAAGATTTGTGACGGTGGTCAAGCAGAGACAGGAAATAGACACGGTCTCATATCATAAGATGTTTGACGTTCTAAAGCAGTTTCAAAACGAAGTTAATGATATCCGTTCTGAGAGATTAGCCAGAAGTGCAAATCCATACACTTTTCTTAAACGAGGCTGCTCAACCATATAATATTCAGATAACTACTATCTGAGCATAATGACCGAAAACCTCAAAGATCGAAACACCATCATACCATGCAAATCTTCTTCCCACACGACCAAAGGCGTTCCTACCAGAGCACAAAGCAAAGCGAACGCCACACCAGTTAAACTCCCTCAATCTAGAGTCCGTTTCTGAGGAAGACAGTTGAATCCAGAACAAGCACGGGAGGGATAAGGATATGCAAAAAAGAACTTGCACTCCTTGCTAAGTATTTTAAGAAGCTAGTACAAACCTACCAACAACATCCTTCGAGACTTCTTCAAACTCCAAGAACAAGACGTAGAATACCACACCAAGGTATCACACACAATCAGTCAGGAACAGTTTGGGAAATCAAAGGACGGATGACAGTTGCTGGGCTAGGGAGATAGTAAAGGCGTCCCGGTAGTGTTAAACAAAATGAGACAGTGCTTTAACTGCAAGGAATTTGGACACTAGTCCCAGGGAATGCAGGAAAAGCCAAAGCGGGTAGAAAAACGACCCGTACACAAGGAGAAGATGGAGATGTGGCAAACAAATCTGAACAAGGTGTCCACTTCAAGCTGAGCAAGCTGATTGGCTAAAGTACACGGATGAAGAGATTTGATGAACGAGAATTGAAGCACATTACCGTTTACATGCAAAGAGTCAGAGGTCTCACCTGCGAATCCAAGTTCGAAACTGATGATGCCATTGGAACAAGTACCAAAACCAGATGAAAAATGATGTTTTTTGCCAATGTGAAGATGACATTCTGAGGCAAACCTAAATTCCATTAAACGACACATATGTGTTTCGGAGAAGGCTGATAACAATGTCATTCCTGATTCATCAATTTATATTACTAAATGATAATCAGAGTTGATCAAAATGCGGCTGAATGTTTGATGACGGCTAGCGCATTGCTAATTTTAATTGCAAATTTAACCTTATACTAAAGAAAACAAGAAACTGATTTTTAAAGCAATAAAAGAACAAACGCATCATTGACTCAAGAACTGAAGGAGTGCAAAAACTAACCGTGATGAACTATAGGGCTCTGGGGGGAGGCTACTAGCAGTCGGGATAGTTTCTTCTGATTGCACTTCAACCCAAACAGACTGTGCTTGAGAAGTACAGCGGCCCCTTAATGACCTAACGAGTGATTAAAATATACGTCCAACAAAGTTAAATTACACTCTAGGACTATTAGCTATTAAAAACATTGACATAAAAAGAGGTTTAAAAAACTAAAACCTATGAAAATTATCAGTTTGTCAATCAGAAAACACATGACTAGTCAAAAAGAAGTCTGATTAAATAGTCACAATTTTGAAGTCAACTCCAAAAAGAAAACTAAGGGTAATTTCGGATTTTAAAGTTAAGGAAGGAAAAGACATTGACAGCGATGATTGAGATGGGAAACCAAGATTAAAGTTATTTAAATGAAATTTCTTATAAACGACAATCAGTCAATTCCGAACCGATTCACATGTTAAGCACCCCAATGCCTACGTATAAAGTGAATCAACCCTTTGCAAATCCAAAAGTACCATCAAGAAACTCGATCTGATAAGCCTTGTTTGTATGAGATCCCAGATGAATACTTTTCTGATCCAGCAAACAAATTTCCCCTAGGGGAAACACAGTGACACTTGAAAAGGAGAGTAGATCCAAAATTTGGATAAAGAACAAAGTGAAAACCATATAAATTACACTTATGAAAAACTCTTTATGAAACTTTCAAACCAACCATCCGAAGCCTATCTTAATCAGTTGGAAGCGCTAAAGAAGTTAGGAAGACAATGTGGAAAAAAAAAACGTTTGTTAGGACAAACCAAAACATTTGCTAAAAACGTTGGCTTTCCTAACCCATCGTCAAAATCTTAAGTAAAAGTAGACTACTTTAAACGAAATGACAAACAACTTCAAATCATTTTTAAAAACAAATTTGTCACAAACTTTGTCTAATCATACTAGTATGCAATTTTCTACACCCAACTGCTTAAGAGTAATGGAAGTTTTGAATCAAAATCATATTAAATGCCAATCCTTTCAGCACAAAACCTATACTAGACAGTCCATCTAGTTATTATTCATAAACTAAAAGAGAAAGGAATGACGAATTTGGAGTTATGCTTAAATTCCCTTGAAAAGGAGCTTGACGAACTTGAATCAGAAAAGGCTGATTTTTCAAACATATATTAATCTACTTCTCGAAAGTGGGGGTGTTCTAAAGATGTACAAATGTTCATATTTGCATCTCTATCTGATCAAATGCTCCATAAACTAGTAATAAATGCATTATCTTTCATAAAGTCAAAAGAATTGTGAATGTCTTGCACTAAAGGCTTTCGAAAATGAACTGAATCTGTTAACAAAGAAGTTTCATAATAATATTGTTAAAAAGTTTTTTCTAAACTTGAAAAACACTCAAATTTCTCTTGAACTTTTCTTTACAAAATTGTAAAGAACATATTGAAAAAAACCCAGTTTGCAAAGAAAATGCCTTCAAATGTATTTCGAAAAGAAACGTGAAACAATATCCATGCAATACAAGATTTGAAAGCACAAATGCAAGAAAAGAACATGGTTAATAATGAGTTAAAGAAACTCATTCTGGTAACAAAAAAGAAAGTCTTGGAAACTCAGTTTCTTGATAAACCAATCTGTTGTTCGTTAACCAAATGCGCAGACGGAAATTCCAAAACCATCAGTTTTAAGAAAATCACTCCTTTTTCAAATTCCGCCTGAAATGAAAGTTTTCAAACAAATAGTCCGGTTAATAAAACTAATTGTTCGGATGGTTATTATTAAACCAGTCCACCCAACAAGTTAGCCCAAAATAAAAAGAAAACCAAGCGGATTCAAACACAAATGTCGGAAGAACCAGAATGTAAGAATTTGCCCTCCACCACAACACAAACTAGAACATCCACAGTTGCCTCAAGCATTCTAGAATACTAATCCTCACATGTCCTAAATCTTCAGATAATTCACACTACTAGTGCTAGCAGACCACTACTTAAAGCATCATGTGAAAGAAGGGTCGTGCCAAACAGTAGTCAAGTGAAAGTTTACAAAAAGGAAGTAGACAGACACAAAAATATTACAAACCATAGGATTCTAGTATTTTTCTAAGAAGAACAAAGTCTGTAACTGCTGTAATGACAGTTCAAACTCAAGTAACTTCGAATGCAAATGCTGTTTGTGCTGATTGTGAAAATAGTGTGTTTAATTCCGATCATAGATGCTTGTGTTTCTAGATACTTGAAAGACGTGAAATTGCTAGAACTAAGAAGCTTAAGTAGTGCCTATTAGTGCTATCAAACCCAAGAGAAAAGTGAACAAATCTATTGCAACACCCATATAAAGAAAAAACAGTTGCACCAGATACCACTATTTTATAAAATCCAAAGAGTTACAAAAAGAGTTGTATGGAAAGAATACAAAATCAGGAAATGGAATGTGTGGAAAGCTAAGAGATGTCCATCAGTTATAAAATGGATCCCCAAAAGCCACTTAAGACCCAAAAAATAGATATGGATAACCTAAGATTAGTAAAGCTAATGAATCAACAAGTATTATTCCTACTATATGACATTGTCTCTAGGATAAAACTAATTCTTTGAAGATATCAAATTCCTTAGCGATCCAATTTTGTCCAAAGTTCCCATCTCCTCTAATTCCTTGCAGATTGTATACGAACTCATCCATTCTTCATTTGTTACTTCTGGATTGCACAAAAGCAACATAGAAGGGCAATCTCAAGCTTTTTTTTGTAATTTATATGGAGAAATTTCTGGGTACTGTTCGTTTTTGGAAAATGAGCAAGATTTGCTCCAATTCTTTGGTTTATGGAGATCTGATTCAAGGGAATGTCACGATCAAACACGGGTTTAATTACGTCCGAGGCCTTGCAATCACAAATCTTTTCTCGGTTGGTTCAATTCCTGTGATGCTGAATTTTGGAAAAGGTTGCTTTCAGGAAAATATACATGTTTTAGTGAGAGATCTTCAGGGAAACGATTTACTAACTGTAGTACGTGGGAATCTGATCTCTACATCAATTATCTCTTCAAGAAACAACTTCATCAACTCCCATCTGTATTCATGGCTAAAGCTTCACCAACTCAACATGGTTATGGGCATCGAAGACTTTCTTTATCTTAACTTCGTATTTACATCACGTTACTTTACTCGCAAAGAAAGATGTTTGTACACAAGCGGGCTTACCTAAGTTGGACATATGTCAGATCAACTTTGTTCCCTTTTGAAATGAGTAAAAGAAAAAAAAAGAAAGCTCATTTAAGTCATAAGCGTTCCAAGTTCCAAAGGAAAAGGCTGAATTTGATTTTCACATGGACTTGTGTGGTCCCCAAATGCGCGTTTGCAACAGTAAATGGGAAGAAGTATTTCCCAGGGTGATTGTGACGACTATTCAAATATACACACTGGACCTCTTTTTTCTACGATCCCAAAGGATAAACAATACCAGAAGTTCTCAAAAGACTTTCCCACAATGATTCAACTCAATCTTTCAAGCTCAATGATTACTTGTACCGTACTGACAGAGTCACGGAATTCTAAACAAGACACTCCATGCCTATTTTCTAAGAAGAAGCCATTGAACAACAAACTTCCACTCCTCCGAACACCAGAACAAGAAACGACGATTTGTCGATAAGACGAAAACCGTAACTCTTGGTTGAGGCTCTCGAACGATGCGTTTCAGAGCTTCTAAGCTTCCATTATCATTTTTAGGCTGAACAGTTGCAACTGCATGCTATAACTCAGAAACAAATCAATTCATCAATCCACTCATGAAAGCATGCATACACATCATAAATGACTAGAAACCTTACAATAAAACACATCTTCCACATCGTGGTTGCACTTGCTACAATAAACTAAGATGGGGAAAATCTGGATAAGAGGAAAGAAATAGTGGGGGGGGATCCATGCGTCATGAATGGGAATATATTCAAACTATTTCTACTCAGTCGAAGGGAGATCGTTTACAACAAGAGAACATCCTTAATATTGAGGTCCATTCATATCAAGTTGATGAAACAAAGAAATGTTGTCTCATCACAACATTCGACCTCGCAACCACAACACAAGAGATGGTCCTGTTTAAAAATGTCTTTTTCAGCCTCGTTTCCTCAAGGACAAAAGGCGGTAGATTATGACAACTCTGACCCCGTCCCCCAAGACAAAAATGTTGTTCCATCAGCAAGAAACAGAATCGTCCACAAAAGGTTTGAATTTCTCTCAGTCCCTTTACTTGAAGAATATTACAATCCAACCACACGTCAAGCTGAGGTAAAACAGCAATGATCAAAGCATCGAATTCATCATTTTCAAGAACCCGAATTTATCAATCCTTTTTGTACACGGGTACAAGAAAATTGGTGAGTCTTCCTCACAGCAACATTGATAATACTTGATGTCATTTCATTTCAACCACACAGTTCATGATTACCGATGGATACCAAAGAGATCATCCCTAGAACAAAGTTCAAGGAAAACCAACCATGCCAGTTCAAACATAAACAACACTTTGCCACAAACCTAAAATGTGTATGTTTCGCGCTCACGATGATATTGGTTGAACCAAAAAACATATAAAGGAGGCAATGGCTAATTCTGCATGGAATCTGAACAGCACGGCAGGATAACTGCAACAGTTCAGACAGACTAAAAGGTCTGGGACCTATCGACAAATCCGATTTGGCAAAAAGATTTATAAAGGTAAAATGGTTTATGGAAAGAACAAGAAGGATGAAGAATCCAGACTATAAATTCGCAAACAAAGCAACACGAACTTGTTCTAAAAGGTTAATCTCAGGAAGAGGGTAATGATTTTTGAAGAATCTTTTGCTCCAGTTTGCTCCCTTAGAAGTAGTCCGGTATTTTCATTGCCCACACAGCACACAAGTCTTTTCCAATCTATCAGATGGACCGTAAAAAAATGGCATTTATTAATGGTCTACTGAAGGAGGAGGTTTATGTTGCTCAGCCAGAAGGGTTCGTTGATCCAGATCATCCAAAAAAAGTCTACCTTCTAAGGAAAGCTTTGTATGGATTAAAGCAAGCTCCAAGAGCCTAGGAACGAAGAATCTTATCCAAACTCCTTGATGTCCAAAGGCTTTACTAAAGGTACAATTGACCCAACTTTATTCAAGATAAAATACGGGGAAGGATATTCTAACTTGTGGCAAATTTAATTACGTTGAGACATAATTTTGGATTCTACAAATCCTAAGATAATTCAAAAACATTATGGAAAAAATTAATGCACAGTTTTTTAAAAAAAAAAAAGAAAAAAATGTAATTTTTTTTGAAAATGTCCTTAATGGGGAGATGAAAATTCTTTTTAGGACTTCCAGATCCCACCAGTCCCCCAAAAGGTATTTTTATCAATCCAATCCAAGTACGCTTTAGAGATTCTGAAAAAGCATAATATGTGATTAATGTCTCGCCATTGGTAACAAGAGAAATACAAACTAATTGGACGATACTAAACCCAAACCTAGATGTAGACGTTGAGTTGGAGAACCCGTAGACCAATCTGATTTACTCATAAAATCGGGTCACTCATGTACTTGACATCTATATACCAGACTTGAGTGCAAGCAGTATGACTATTGTGCACGTTATCAACACGACCAACTTAAAACACGCAAAGGATGTTAAAAGAATCTTTCAAATACCTAAAGGGTACCATAACATGGACTCTGGTACCAAAGGATTATCTGGCTTTGAACTAACTCAATTTTTTCAGACGCTGATCATGCCAATCCTTGATACTCAAAAAGCACTTTCTGAGAGGGATACAGTTCTTTGTGATGAAACTTGTTAGTAGCTGGATGTCAAAGAAACAAAACTTACACTGCAATTCTTCAGCAGAGGCAGAGTACGTAAAGCGTTATACTGCAAGTTGTGCTCAAGTAATGTAGATGAGACACAACTCAAGATTATTATGCTTCCAACTCTAACAAAATAACGGTGTATTGCGACTCCTCAGTAGCCCATACAATTTTCCATGCAACCCAGTAGCAACATTCGCGAACAAAGCACAATCCATACGCGATATCATTTCATAAAGGAACATGTTTGAAAATGGTATAATTTGTAATTATATTTTGTCAGAACTGAATACCAATTACTGACATGTTTTACAAAAGCCCGTCCTGAAGGATCGGTTTTAAGTATCTTGTCAGAAGGAGGTATGCGATGTTTGGACTTCCATCTAGAACTGGAGTTCTGACAAATGAGACTGCTTGACATCATCAACAAACATCACAAAGTACATATTTTTGAAAAAGCAAACTATAAAAATAATAAAACTTCAAATGATAAATTCCAAAATCAGAAAATCAAAAATTTTCCAAAAAATTCTTCTTGACATGTTCTCTTGGAAATCGACAACATTTTTACGTGCTTAAATAATCGATTACCATTGACAACGGGTTGTGTAAATGAAGGTTCGAGCGAGAGTGCTGCAAATAGTTTCAAAACATGGTATTTTTCCTAATATTCTAAATGGCTTAATGTGCAATGTCAGTACAAACCCGGACTTCAAATAAAAGGGAAGTTTATAACTTTCCTCACAACCGAGAAAAATTAACGTTTTTTCCTCGGATCCTGAGCCGTTTCTTGCACAAGAACATTCAATTTGTTTTTAAGCTCAAGAAAAAGGACAGTGGGACCGTTTCAGTGCCTTACCCTCAATGTTAGAAGAGAATCCTCTAACATTATTGGTTTTTCAAAAAGTTGAACACACAAAAGATGTTTCACGAATTTCTCGATGACCAGTTACTTTTAATCTTTTCAACAATTGAGTGTCAAACAACTCCATCCCTTACAATAATTTTTTCCAAAAGACAAACAATTTCTCAATTGTTCCTATTCTTTGAGGGGAGTTTTTTTCTGAAAAACCAAAGTTTTAATGTTCCTTAGGATAACATCAACCAACGACAACTCATATGTATTTCCAAACCATTATCAAAAATGTTTCCAAAAACCATTCGTGCAGATAAATATTTTCTTCCACATAATTTTTCAAGACCTATTTTAAACCACACGGATATCAACAAAACAGTGTTTATTAATTTAAAATAAGGGGAGAAAATGTAATTAAAATATGATCTAATTGACTCAAATGTTGCCTAAAAAGGTTTGTTATGGTTTGATCATATACCCAACAACATCCTTAATTTCATGACAATTTCTGAAGTTAATAAGGTGGTGTTAGGTTTAGGAATCAATCCAATGATCCCAAGACCAACCAGAACCGGAGATCTACCCATAGGATAATCCAAAGGTTTTAGAAAATTAGCAGTCCTAGGTATGATTGAGAGATAATGTTATATTGGGGAATAATGCACAACTAAAGAGTGAACTAACACTGGAACAATCACTACAAGTGTTATAATGACGTCCTAGTAAACATTGCAGGCTTGATGAATTAAAAGAACTGTATGGATAAAAAGTCCCTAAACAAAAAGCCCTCCACACAACTTAGGCAGTAAACCGGTCAATACATATGCTGATCAGAATCACAAGTTGATTGCTGATAATTGAAAACGACATCATGACCCATGATGCAATGCACAACCCTTCCCAACCATTCCGGTTTTCTCTCAACAAAAACTTGTCTCATTTGTCACGGAGATAAACACACTTATCCTAATTGAACTCTCATTCCGGATTCGTTAATAATGAATAGTAGCAATTAAGGCCTCCAGCCTCCCGAGTACAAAACCAAAATGCACTAATCGCGAGTCTAGAGCCCAAGAATCAATCAAAAATCTCGTAAGGACACATTTCCATTTCAAACACTTGTTGAACATCATACAGATTCACAAGCTGTTATCAAGAGTCCTACCAATTAACATTGTGATATCTGCCAGAAGCACTTCAGAGTGATACTCTTAGTATATCACAATGACGAATGGAAATCCTTCCAGTGGCATCATCAAACACCATTGCGGTATGGTACTTGCAATTACTTATATGGAATTCAAACTCGTGACAACCTGGATGTATCCGATTTTGGTCCCTGTAAATGAATTAGACGGTTGATGGATTTTGATATGGGAATGAAATTAAATAAAGTAAGAAAAAAACAATGACACTCTCGATGTGTTTTACAAAAACTCTTTTAACGAGTGACACGTCGATTGGGATTTTTTTCCAAATCAATTCTTCTCCGGTTTATACACTAACTAAACACTGCAGGTCAAACGTGGTGGACGCAACCTCAATCCCATTCAAAAGCTTCCAATCTACAAAGACATACTTATCTAGAAAGCTCAAGATTTAAAGATAAAGACCTTCCGCAAACTCTGATTTGAAGCTTTCAAGATAATGCCAAAAGTATGAGCAAGTTGGTCAAAGACACAAATCGCAAGATTGGCAAAGACGATAAAGACAATGACACAAAGGCTACAAAGTCAAGACGCAAAGCCATGAAGGACAAGCTTACAACGAAAAGACAAAGACCAATGAAAAGAACACTTCGAGCTTAAAACGACAAAGCAATCTCCACAGATCTCATGAAGGATGTCATCATTGAACGCACTTCGGAGGAGATTGTTTAGCATTTATTTATTGATCAATAAAGGAAGCTCGTTCCCAGTTTTTCAAGACCTCACTTTCGGGGGAGATTGTTAGCCTCGATTATTGAAGTCGAACAAGAAGCTTCGATCACATCTAAAAGCGATGTGACTCGGTCTTTAATTAGTTAAAAGCGTTGTACATAAAATATTATACGGGAATTCCCGGGCCCTTCGATAGTTAATCTAAATTTAACATGTTTCTGTTTAGATCCCAAACGAAACCCGGAGCCCGGGTCTAGGGAGTGGTTAAAATAATCCACGGCGTCGTAGGGATATATATATAGATATTTTCATAAGAAAATATCTAAGAAATCACAAATATTTATTTTTTCTAAATCTTTCTTTCTCTCTCTCTTCTCTCTCTCTCGACATCACCTCTCTTTCAAGTTTCTAGTTCCGATTTGTGTTGTGATTATATGAAGTGAAGTATGAATCGGGAACCTATAATTACTATTAGTGAAAGTTAGAAGATCCATACTCTATATTAATCTACCTATTTCCCTACTCTTAAGCTTTATTCGAGTGGGAGGTGAGCAGTCACATGAGTTGTTAGATCCCCATCTTATGGGTGTGTATGCTATGGTGTTTTGGGGTTTGGATGTGGGTTATTACTTTTGTTGCCCCTCCTAGAATATTGGTATCGATAAAGATTAGTTTAGAAGTAATCAACCCTAGAGCCGTTCTCCGATATAACCCTATTTACCATTATAAACTTTTACCTCCTTATCTTTAGTTGGTAGGAGATGTGTACCTTGGCCAAGCTAATGATAGAATAACATCATCACCACCACGAGCAATTTGAGCGAAATTATTACTGTTACCACATAGAATTAGTTTAGTGATTTGAGGTGTTTGTTATCTTCCTATTTTCGTAAGGTGTTTGGTTGTGTACTATAATTGAAGATCAAAATAAATGACTTTAAACGGAAAAATATCCTTAGGTGGATAAATTTTTTAAACTTCAAAAGCTACTGTGAAGGACAAGTAGATTCAAGTGAGAGATATTTTGATGATATCAAAATAACGTTTTAATTTAGAGCATCCCCCAATTTGTTTTTTTTTTTTATTATATCCTATGTACTTAACCCCATTATTGTAAAATTTATGGCAAAGAATTGTTACTAATCATTTTTATATTAAAGAATTGCAGTAATACGATACTATGTGAATATGTAGCACAAGACGAAAAAAACTCGCAATTTGGAGCTTAAACGAATATATTTTGAAGATTACTATTCTGACTACCAATACGCCGTATCAAGGAAGATACAGCGTATCCGTGCCTGCACTCACCAAAGACCACAAAGGAAACAAGCTCAATATGTCGTATCCAGAGAAGACCAATACGCCGTATTAGATATATAGTATGTGAATATTTTGGAAGATATCAAACATTGTCCCTACTCCAAGAAACTCCAATACTCTGTATCCAATCCCTTGGATACGCCATATCAAAACCGACTTTCCATGCAGTTATACAAAAAAAAACCTCAAAAACGAATTTTAAAGTGTGGCTAAAATTCATATTCTCATACCTAACTTACAAAAGTTTTATTTTCAAGGAGAAAAAAGTGTAGAAGAGGTCTTGCAACCATTCCAATGCATAGAAGACAACATGAAATATTTCTTATCTTTTTATAATCGTCAAATTTTGTATCAATTCGTTAACTCAGTTTATTTTACCTGGCTAAAAAACAATTAACTTGTTATTAATTAGATGTTTAGAAGGCTAATACTTTGGTATAGCCATTTTAATTATGAAAATCTGAATGTTTGGTTTTGTTTATTATCTCCGATTTGCTTTTTAATTTTCTCGGTGTAATGCTTTTGTTTATGTTTTATCAATTCATACTTGTTAGGTGCTTTTGATGCGACCTAGATCATTTTAATTGGATTCTAGTGATACAGACCAAGTAATTTAGATTCCCAGGATAGCTCTCCCATATATTTTTTATACATCTAGAATGAATAGAACACAAGTACTGTCCTTCTAAAATCGTGCTCAAAGGATACACCCCTATCTGGCTTAAACTAGTTAACAGAAAATGCCTTGGGTTTTTTTACTTGAACCATAGGTTTGACTAAGGCGAATCTAAAAATAATTTAACAAATAATGTATCCTGATTCCAATTAGATAGTTGGACAAGCGGACTACCTAGTTGTATAAATTACCATAAGCAGTAAGTGGGTAAACTCCCTCTAAAGAGCTAGGTTAAACAAGATCACCATTACCTTTAATCCCTAAGATAGATTATAATCAAGTAATATGGATGCTTTTTATAAAATGCGGAGAGCTTTAATTGTAACAGAATTTAATATGTCTAGGTCTTAGGATGAAAGTCCCGCATAAGTCCCTACAGAATGATACATGCCTCTTTTAGATAATTAATCATTGCGCGTAATAAACAAACCAACGTTCTCAATCGAATTAATGATGGCATAATACAATTTTCTATCAAAATAACAGGCTTACCCCGCGGTCTTTTAAATCTTCAATTAAATTTCGCTCGTGGGTAAAGTGATCTTGGAATTGATTGTAGTCACCACAAACCGTGCCAGACTCTTAGTAAACCACCCCCCCCCTTACCTATTAGAATTAGGATTTAAAACTAACCATAGATATCATAGGTTTGACTAGATTAGAAATTAACTTAGATTAGATAAACCAAAATAAATAAATAAATTTTAAGAGATTTACCCTCGCTCAAGTGTTTTCGAACTGCCTTACTTACAACGAATCTAACCAACTGACTGGGTACATTGCCCGTTAAAATGTTGTTTTTTTTTCAGTCAGCAAAATATACAATTTTAAAACTGTTGAAACTAAAAAATTATAGACCACACAACGACACATCATAGGTCTAGAAGTCGTTTGAGTGATATTTATAAATGCTCAAAGAGCTTATCTGCTAGGACTTATATGAAAGGCGTGAAAGTGTGCAACATTGTTGTATTACGAGATGAAGGATATGTAACAATGCATTATTCAATAAATGGTTGATATTATCTTATATTCTACATGTCAAAATTATGTGCTATGAACACGAAATTTTCTCTACATCTTATCAATCTTATGGTCTCTATCACCTCACAAATTTAAATTTGTGAAATTGATATACTCACAACAATTCATTGTCTATCACACTTGGTAGAATATGAAAGATTGAACAGACAAAACAACACTCAGTATCACAACTCACACTTGTGTTGAAAATGTTGTGTTTGTGTCTACTTGTTCATCTTATGTGCTAAATGCATGCTATGTGTATTAGGATTAAAAAATAAAATAAAAGATAAATTTTATGCAAACATACAAACTTGTCACCAAGTTTAAGAGAATTCATTTGAGTTCGGTATGGTATTACATAACTATTAATACACAAAAAATAAACATGATAATATAAAACTCTCATATGATATTATATGTACTTAACTTACCAACCACTTTGGTAGTTCAAGATTATCAATGTTGACATGACAATTCGAACCATAACTTCCAGATATTATACATTGCAACACTTTGTGCTTGTATAATGGATTATGTATTCCGATATGTGTAAATCATCCAAAAAGGATTAAAACTCACAATGAAGTAAGTATGATAACTTGGACCATTCATCCGAGATCCTAAGTATTTTCCTTGCAACGTAATTGGAAAGTAAAGTTGTCATTTCTGAAAATCAAAAATGATGATCAAGTGTTTTACATAACTAACTACAATTGGAAGGATCATGCATGGCTTGAAAACTCATACTACATGCATGCATAATTATAGGAACTAGCTTGTGTATCTTGATCATCCAATTCCAACTAGAAACACTAGCAAAGAATTAACATTTCCAAAACTTAAATCAAAAGCAAGTTTTTTCAAATCAAGAGAACCAACAAACCAAAGGAATATCACAAGCATTAACTCACTCCAAGAATATCATCCAAGATTGCATATAGATAGTTGTATGACATATTTAATTGTCTTTTATGATACATGATTATATGCCTATTTGTGATTGTTTGTATGTGATTATGTGATAACATGAAATTTGCCTATATGATGATTAATTAGTTATATTCAACTTGTTCACATGATTAATAGCATTTATGAATAAGATAGCTTGTCATAAATTGAAAAAACATGGATGTTATGCCTACGTGTCATAATAGATAATTGATGATAGGCTAAATGTGTTGTGATTATACACTTACTTGTTAGTATTATTAAATGATGATATGAAAAATGTGTTTGCATAAGAAATATGTTTGGATTCTATTTACTTATATGCCCACTTGCCATGCTATTTGCTAAATGTTATGTGCTTATTTGTGTTTGGATGTAAGATAAATATTAGAACATGCTTGTAATCTTAATGACAATGGTGAATGTTCACCAATATGTGTTTTAGTAATATGTTATTATTTTTGTGTGAATATACATGTATCACCTCATCATGCTTAACAAAAGGCAAATGAAGTCATTATATTAGAGATACACATAAGATTGAGATTATACTAACCCATGTAATCAAGTATCCAAATGGTAAACTAACCTATGTTGGACTTGAACATGTATATATTTTTGTTGCTTGGTGTGTCTTATCTGTTATTATTGTCGTATCCCAGAACAACACGAAGGTGATGCTCTTGACCCATGGATACCCACCTTGGAACAAGGGGAGCAATGATCTAGGGGGAGCACGCTTGCATATATCTACTTTCCACCTCTATAAAGATATCTACCTATCTACCTTCGGTACTGATCAAGTGAAAGATCAAGACCCCGCCTTTTAAATTTGACAAAAGAGGGAGAAAGAAAGCAAAGAGCTAGAGCTTATATGGGGGAGAAGAAAGCTACTAAAGCTCATGGTTGAAGACAATTTTTGTAATTTTTATTTTCTTTTAGAATTTTATTTTTCATCATAAAAAGGGGAGATTGTTGGTGCAACATTGACTAAGATCTCCTTTATGTTTTAACGATGACAGATAAACATTTGCAACACATAAAATTACAAATGATAGCCAAAATTTCCAAAACTACAAATAGTGCTTCTGACATGCTGGGCGCGTGCCATCGCGCCAGCCGCGATATAGTTTTCGACAGTTTTTGTTCGTAGGCTTTTCTCTTACCCAAAACATGTAGATATTTCACTAAAGGTATGTACATGATACTTGAGCTATTAGAAACACTCGAAATGAGGTTTAGACTTAGAGAGAAGCAAAAACAGGTCCTCCTATTTTTGACAAAATGCCAACTCATTTTATTTATCAAACACCTCTAGCCAAGGCCAGAACTATTTACGTCTTCTCTAAACATGTAACAAGTTTTACTCCTTTATTAGTCCAACGAAGTCAAAGGTCACTTTGGGTAAACGTATCCTTTCATTTTATGGGAAGCGCTTTACTTGTGATGCAAATCACTTAGCTTGTTTGCATTATGATGATTAGTGATCATGTTAATTAGTGGCTAATCATGGATTAAGTCATATTGACTAATTGAGTTTGGGTTATTTGGAAGTTGATTGTACTTGGTTTTTTATCACTTCCCGAACATAAAAAGTTTTACAAACTCTCACGTTCCTTACACATTACTTCCCACTAAACACTCCCTTATCATTTTTTATATCCAACTTTCCAAACAAATGTTAAATCACACTTTCCTACATGATCCCAACATTCATTTTCACACAACCCATAAACATTCTATCCCACTTTCCCAAATACATTTCCCAATCATTATATTTTATTCTTTTACTAGATAATATACCACTCACACTTTCTAACACATTATTAGTTTCTTCACCATTTTGATAATATCTTTTTCACAATTATCACATAATCCTTAAACTACTCTTTCACCACATACAACCTCCCCAAGTTTAAACTTGCCAACTTACATTTCCTTACACATATACCTTCTTGTCCCCTTCATTCCCAAAATAGGCTCTTATGTGTCTAATTAAATCCATATAACTCACTCACTTACTCACTCACACACCTATATTTGAATTTGAATTTCAAATATATCCCTCATACATTCTAAACTTCCTAAACATACTTTGGCAACTAAGACCCTTTTGTCAACATTCAAATTTAAAATTTGAATTTGAATAAACCTTCCTCGCATATCACCTTCTTCACCATAGACTCCTTTATGTAAAATCACCTTCACATCACATCCTTATAATTGCCAACTCACACACAACTCACACTTCTCACACACAAAAATTTGAATTTTAATTTCAAATTTCCCCCTCACAACATCCATACTTCCTCACCAAGTTTGGCATATTCCTTGGAATATTCTTTCTTACTTAACTTATAACCATGGTTAGTTCTTAACCCATCCTCTCTTACACACAACCCTCTCAAAACATTTAAATTTCAAATGTCTTCTCTCTCACACAATGATAACTCACCATTCACACTTTGATTTGAATTTTGAATTTTAAATCATGTGAGGCAAACTTTTATCCATCACTTGGTGAATACCAAATATAAACTCTTTGTCCAATGGTTCTTACCTATCTCTTTGAATTTTGACAAACAACCCTAAACTTCTTTTAAACACTTCACAAACATTTTTACCAAATAGCTATTTAAGTTGATTGACCTTATAACACCATGCGTTTTAGAATGATGGAAAGGTCAAAGGGTGAAGTAAGCTTAGGGGTTTAGCAAGAACGGGTATTTAAATCGCCAAAACTTAGGAAGTGAGTATGGCGCATGCTGGCACTTGGCTAGCGCGCCACTCGCGAATTGGTTTGTACTAATTATGGGTTTTGGCCTATAAATACCCCTCCTTGGCTTGTGTATTCCTCACTTATTTCAATTCATTCTTTCTCTATATATATCTCTTCTCTCTATCCGTCTAAATCTAAAACCTCCTGTGTTCTAATCTTCTCTTCTATCATCTTTGAAAGCACACATCATTTCGCAAGAGAGACACGCAAGTACTTAATCCACACATGTGTGATGTGTCGAGGGTATTCTTTTCTTTACCCTTTCTGTTAGAATCGAGTCTCTAGGTTAGGTTAGGTTAGGTTAGGTTAGGGCTTTTTTCAACTATCAACACTTATTCAATTTGATTGTAAGGGAAATCTTGTACCTTTGTGGTCAAGCCTAGATCGGGTGTTGATCTAGTAGGGTTTGTGATACTTCCAAGGGGGAAGTCTTAGTGGTTAGGTAAAATCGCGAGATTTTTATGAGTGTTTTCGAGGGCAGAATACCGTTTGGAGTAGCTTTTCCTAGTGTACGCCGAGATTAGTGCATATCAGTGGAGTAAAGTTGTAACAGTTTGTAGTCCTGCATAAGGATTATACTAGAGTAATAGTATTGGTGTCGTGGATTCGCAACTGGACATACCAATGGTATAAACCCCCCATCTTAAAACAGTATATATCATGGTGTCCATCTCTCTATGTATTGTTTGTCTTGTTAAGTAGATTGTTACGCCACTCAGGTTCTTTAAGACTTGAAGTTTTATAAACTTCTAAGAAGTCAAAAAGACCGTATTCACCCCTTCCCCCCTCTACCATTATACAATTGGTTTTCTTAGTGGGTTTCCTTATTGCTATGGTAAGTAAAGTGCAAAACATTGTTTACAAAATTAGGGCTAACGACGACAGATTATAGACAAGTCATGTACATAAATTTGAAATACACGTAGCAGCCAAAATAAAACATAACTTATAACACTCATGATCATAGGCAGGCAAACACGACCATAAATTCCTTTCCTCGGCCACAAAAATGGAGGCTTATAAGGCAAATCATTTTCGAACTCAAGCACCTTTCCATTTTGCGTACCAAAAGAGTTCTTATGAAATAAGTATAAGTGACCCTACATTATACATAGGTCATACAAACTACTTTGAAAGACGTACAACAACAAAACACAACTTACAGAATCCTGTATCATACCCGACCAAAAGCATATGCAGTCTTGATAACATCAAATGATTAATATTTTTCTATATCATATTTCCATGTTTATTGCCTTGTTTTATATAGTGTTAATATGAATTTGGTACTCAATATGTTCGTATTTACATATTCATGTTAATCAAGGAATTGGAATGAAATGAAGCGAAAAAATAGATGATTCTAATGATGAACTACTCATGGAGTAATTTACTTATGATTTGGAGTTCATTATGGAGGCTCGTTAAAGAATCAAGTGAAGAAACGAAGCCGAAAGTTGAAGAAATGTTCATGAGATATCTCCAGAAAGTTGCTTTAGTATTTTGACCATTACTTCTTCATACGAGCTCCTTTTTAGATTATTCAAGTGGCCATAGAAAGAGGAAAGAGATATCTACAACTTTTGTGTTTTGAGCTAAGCCTGGTATGCAAATGAAAAATTACAACTTAGCAAACTACGGCGTACCTCTACTTATTCAACTACGCAGTAGTTTTTATGACGTCATAACTACGCCGTGGGTTCAACTACGCAATAGTTTTGGTAACTACGACATAGCTCTTCACTTTCAACTACGCCGTATCTAATTTGTAACCTATAAATAGAGGCCAAATTCTTCATAATTGAGCATCCTGTTAGGAATAAGAAAAGTATCAGTCACTTTCAATATAGATAGTTGTAGCTTGTAGATTAATCATATGTAATGTTAGTAAGCTAACCGGGCCAAAGACTCAAATAAATCCCATGTTTAAGCCCATGGCCGGTTAGTGCTTGAAGTATTTATACCCTCTCCACACATGGAGAGGGTGTTGGTTGTTCATTTTCTCTCACACACTTAATCTAATATTCTCTTCTTTGTTTCTCTCTCTAAGTGTTCATCCAACCACCTCTTTCTCTCTCTTAAAATCTAAACGAATTCCATACTATATGTGTTAAGATATTTTACAATTGGTATCAAGAGCCATGGGGTGTTTGTGAAGGTTTTGTGTGCGTTTGTTACCTTTGTTTACTCGTTAGTTTGGTTCAAACCTTTCAAGAGATTTTCATCTTTTGAGGGTTTAAAAACCATAAAGCTTTTAACTTTCTTCTGTATTTATCTTAGTTTAGGCTAGAAGTACAAGAAAATCTTGGAAAAACCATCAAAAATTTCATCTTTTTGGTTAGAAAAAAAGGTTTTGTACCAAGAATCTTGATTTCAAATTTTTCGTGTCAAAAATGTTAAAGTTTGTGTTTTTAAGGTTCTAATAGTCTTAGATTGGTAAGAAGTACAAGAAAAATCGAGTAAAACGTCAAAAAGTGAGTCTTTTTAAGATTTTTGATTTTTGAGTTTCGAAGTGTATTGGGCAAATTATACGTAAGGGCGATTTATACGTGTTTCTTGTTCAGGCGATTATACGTAGTTCCAAAGGCGAATTATACGTGTTTCTTGTTTAGGCGATTTATACGTAGTTCCAAAGGCGATTTATACGTGTTTTTTCTACATGCAAATTATACGTATTCATTTCCAAGGGCGATTTATACGCATTCATTTGCAAGGGCGATTTATACGTGTTTTTGCTTATTACTCAGGCAATTTATACGTAAATTCCAACGGCCATAATTATTTACATTTTCTATGAAGGCGATTTTACTTGCTCATTCTTCAGGTGATTTATGTGTTCCTTAAGGCGATTTAGTACATAATTGCTTGGTGGTTTATTACGCTTACTTGGAGAACTATACATCTTTCATTAGGAGAATTGTCGGTTGTTTTTTGATTTGTAAAATCCCGTGAAACTGATTTCCCGGGTTTTATCAAGAATAGTAAATACCGTGTATTCCAAAGATCTCAACTTCATTAATCGAAACTCACTTTAACACACAACCTTCTAATCAATGTACGATCATTTATCTTATCACATTAATTGGATTCAATTATCCCACTTGGACAAAAGAATACTCTTGCTGAGTACATGATACTCTCCGATGCTGACAATCGTCCACCAATGTTGGACAAGGACCTGTATGATTCATGGAAAAGTAGAATGTAATTATACATGCAAAACAGAGAGCACGGAATAATGATACTTGAATCAGTTGAAAACGGCCCACTCATTTGGCCTACTGTTGATGAGAATAGGGTATGAATTCTATCACGTATACTCATTATCTTTCTTGTATATCTATTCTAGAACAAATGAATATCATTTACGTATTTGGTCTTTTATCAATTGTAGGTTCCTATAATTCACACAAATGAAGAACTAGAGAGAGAAAGCTAGAGAGAGAGAATGGAAGGGAGAACACATGTAAAACACACACTTGTATTATGAGAAAAATGGTTCAACCAACACCCTCTCCATGTGTGGAGAGGGCTTTTATACAAAAGATAAACCGGGCTTTCCATGGGCTTTCTATGCTTTGGCCCGGTTAGCTTATCAAATAATACATTGTGGACTACGAGCTAGAAATGTAAAATAAGTGGAGTGACCGATCCTTTTTTTGGATTCCTAACAATCTCCCCCTAAGGGAGGTTACTCCATTTTACGAACGCTTAATCCTAGCATGCTATGCTTATCTTTAGTCTTGAGTTCGTAGTCTTTAAAATTCAATCATGAACTTGTGATATGTTGTAGTGATCTTTGACTTTAGACTTTAGCTTGATTCTTTAACTTGACTTGAATATGTGGTGCGGTCATCGTAAGACTTCTACACGAAGTTTTACAACTCCCTAGGCAGGCAGAGTACCTAACCGTTGTAGTAGTAGTATAGGCAAGACTCGGGGGTTGTTATCGTTCTCTAGGGGAATAGGTTGGGAAAGCTTAATCACGGTCAAACAGAATTCTAAAGGTTGAGGGAAGATTCTTTTTGTGTTTTTATATTTTATGAAAGAAGTTAATTCAATTTGGAGAGGGTGGTTGGTTTTAGCTATTAAACTAAATATAAACTAAACTACTGGTGATAACAATATAATAAAAGACTGTGTTTATTTAATCATGTATTACTCCCTAGATTGCTTCTCCTAGTGTTGTTGCTTTGTCACACTTGTGATGATCTATGTAATTTATTACTTAAGTCATGAACGATTACACTGAACCCGCAGTCAATTTAATATTCTGTAAGGCAACGCTAAGTAAGGTAGTATGAAGGACATTACAAGGTCCCTAAGAGTATATTAAATGCAATTTGAATGATATTTCAAGAGTGATACAAACCATATAGGGGTAGGTAGTTGACGGGACTGTTACCCGATGGTATCCTTTCTACACAATCATGTTTTCCTAGACATATCAACAGTGATACAGACAAAAGCTGGTTTTCTAAGACCTAACATGCATATCCATCACAAGAAGCAACACCACTAAGATCTACATTCTAGGTTTCATACAATCATAAATAAACACAATAGAAGGTTTAGCTAAGCATGTTATAAGTAAAGCATGAACAGATAAGAACCACACAACAAAACATATTGAATGATTAAGATAGTCTTACTTGATTAAAACATGAATTGAAGGAAGTACAATAGGGTTTTGAGGCCCTAAAATCGTCCCTAACAGCTGCTAAATGAACTAGGGTTCGTCCCTTTCTTTTACTCTAAAGTTACACACTTAAAACCCTAAAATCGGATTTGTATTTATAGGAAAATCGCTGCGACGGCGTCACGTTTTAATCGTGACGCCGTCGTGACAAGAATATTCTAGATAATGGGCTGGGTCGTACAATCTGACGCCGTCTTGAGATCTTGTGACGCCGTCTTGGAAATCGTTGTGACGGCGTCACGTGTAATCTGTGACGCCGTCTCCAGCTTCTGAGGAGAAATTCTTGAGCAATGTTGGTGTAGGTCCGTAGTCTTGTCTGTTTCTTCTCCAAATGAGCCCAAGTCACGTGTATTTCTTCCAAATGCCTTCCAAATGCAAAATACCTAAAAATGAACGATTAAGTACCTATTTTGGGCATAAACACACGATTTAAGGGGTTAAACGGCCCCGAAAAAGTGTATAAAATGACACCTCATCAAATACCCCTACACTTTGGATTTGCTTGTCCTCAAGCAAATGGGCTTTTCTATCTAGACAATAACAATATGAGGGGTCATTTTACCTACTCTTTAAAAGTATTTTACAACACAACCTTCTAGACCTCGTAATTAACAGCACGGAAAGTATATACTAGCACCTCACATAAGTGTTTGGGATTCTCTCTTTCACTCGGGTGTATAATAAATTATAACAAAAGGGGGAAACGGAAAATCAACACTCACTACCTGTCATAGCATATAAATTACCATAGGCTTGGTAAAGGATCAAACCTCCACCGCTAGGCGTAAGCATTATTCATTACTATCTAAGAGGTCTTTTAAAGGGTTGTGGGTGTAGGGTAAGATAAATTACATGAAATTGGAAAAATTAGATGGGATAACTTTGGTGGCGTTGGGTGAATTTGACGTGGAAGGGTAGCTAAGTTTTACACGAATACACGCTGGTTTGGTTGCTAAGCCAAGACTTTTTTTCGAACGAAGATATACCAACTTACACATCTCTACATCAATTCTCTTTCTTTTTCTTTTATACATATTTTTTAATAACATAATACTTCCATAACATGGGGTTTATAATAGTAACCACTTACAATTGAGCTTTTTTCAATGCTCGCTATTTACATCTTAACTAATGACTCGATTTTAGGTGGGATCAAAATAACATGGAGATCATCTAACAAACATATGGGGGGTTTTGACTTAACTTTTTTCCCCATCTTTCGCGAATTAAATACCACTTGAATCCAATCGTCCCAAAACAATATTAAAACCTGGGATAAAGACTTAACAACCGTGTACTCACTAGTTAACTTAGGTTTAAACACTATATCTGTACTAAAGCGAGTACATACAAGGTAGGCTAAGGCGATTTTGGTGTAACGATTGGTTTAAGGGTGACAATGCTCTTCATTAATAGTCCGGCTTAACTAGAAAATTACAAGAACCGTGAAAAAATGATAGGCTTGGAGGGTTGTACTAGGGGTATCCTGCACTAAAAATGAGTGCATGGCAAGGGTTTGGGATAGTTATATGATCGGTGTGACCATCATAACAATTACAGGTTTAAAACATGGGTTAATCCTAGTGCCTCTTATCAAGCAAATCCTAATACTTACTATGCGGCCTCGGAATGCATAACAAAAACAAGTTCTAGAATTTAATATACTATCGGTACACTCATATAATTTAATACCTATCTCAATGCTCCAGAAAAGGCGACAAAGACCACATGTACACATCCGTAACAACGAAATAGACACATATGACTACTTACTCCTTAACTCGAGAAAGCTAAAGGTATAAACTATCTTGGGCATCAATAATAGATACCCGAATTCCTAAAGATCTAAAGGTGAACCTCACATTTTTGGGGTGGAATTATGAGGGTTATTGTGCTAGTCATATAAATTCCTATCCATAAGACGCTATTAATACTCGGTTTTTGTCGGTATGTGTCATAAAAATTTTAAATTTGGGTAAAAATTACCTCTTATATTATGTTTCGATATATTACCCATCATTTCAAGGACAAAGCAAATGGCAAATAAATGAATAGTTTCTAAGGCTTAATTCCCCCTACACTTAAGTTGAACATTGTCCCCAATGTTCTATAAAAGTACCCATAAGAACGAATTAAAAGAAATAAAAAAGTGAAAAAAACTAGTAGCTCCTGGTTTGCTCAATAATGAAAAGGAAAAGGGCGTTAATTGGCTAAATCGTCCTACCAAGATTCATCCAATGAACTTCCTAAGAATACTTTCAGCTTTTATCATCAAATATAAATTGTAATACAAAGACAAATACAACTATACCAAGCATAAAATGTGCGATTTATAAATATACAATTATAAGATTATGGTTGACTCGATAAAGCAGTAAAGATAGGATGAGAGAATTGTCAAACTCGTTTGTTTGAGGTTTATAACTGAAGAATTTCATTTTAAATGTTATGGCGAGTTTTATTTTCAATAATTAATTAAAAACTTTAAGTTTTCTGGACCGGCATTTGGCGCCGTCAGGAAATCCTGACGTCGTCCAAGGTGTCGTGTTGCCGGCGTCGCTCCCTGGGTGTTAATTCGTGAACCGGGCGTATCCACGGTCTGTGCAAACAAAATTTTGGTTTTGGATGAAAAATCCTGCACTTGATTCCTTATGTTAGTTCCTGTACAAAATAGCTGCATAAAACCTGAGAATGACAATTTACTAATATTGAATCGAAACTGACGCGATTTATCTAACAATTGATTTTACATGTTATGTACTTGGTTCATAATAAACTAGATAAATCTCCCTTAACTTATTGTTGCATAAATAACTTTGATTGAAATTAAGATGGGTTAAGAAACAATACTCTAGCTTGATTAAAAGATAAAGTTTGAATCATGATAGTAATAATGTGAAAAGAACAAAACAACAAGACACTCTAATGTGCGGGTAATAGTAAATATTGGGTTGCATCTGATAAATATATAGATGTGTTGTTGTGTTCGGTGT
The DNA here is from genome assembly GCA_026074375.1 of Tanacetum coccineum. NCBI lineage: Eukaryota > Viridiplantae > Streptophyta > Magnoliopsida > Asterales > Asteraceae > Tanacetum > Tanacetum coccineum. The sequence continues at coordinate 25,929 of BQNB010081132.1, forward strand.
CGGGGTGCTTGTCTGTTGTCACACTCGTCCTTTCCTGAATTCTCTCTTTGTGTCTCTGGCCACTTCTCCAATTTCATTAGGTGTCGAATTTACTTGCTTATACTTTTGTCTTCCTTATACTCGGGTCCTAAGGTCAGACTATCCGAGTAATAGGTTTTCCCACGGTTATCGTTACTCCCAAGGACAAAGGGTGATATAGAATCGGTATTTATGTCCTTAAAGTCTATACGGTTAGACGCTTACATCTTATGAGGCATCTTAAATGTGATTTTCTCATCATCTTTTTCGAAAGTAACCGTTCCCTCTTCCCGGTCATAAACGAGACTAGTATTCCTTGCAAATGGTTTTCCAAAGACTACTTCTCTTAGGTGGTGATCAATAACACTAGTTGTGTCCTCCAAAATCATGAAATTACATTCGTATGTGAAATTTCCTATGAAAACTTTTAAACCCTTGACTCTTCCTACAAAGTTGTTGTTCTTATTAGGGTTGGATGGTTTTTGTCTCGAGTCTAGCCCTTTATTCATGATCTTATTGTAATGTTGCTTAGACATAACATTAATTGGTGATTCTAAATCAATGTAGGCTTGTCTTTTAAGTAAGTGGCCCATCTTGCAAGAGATCTTAATGTTGTTTAATTTCCGGTTCGTTCTTTGCTTTACCAAGATGGTTTGGGGTATTTCGAAAAGCCACTCATTGATATCTATTTCTTCCCTAGGTGGGGGAGGTATCAAAGTATTTAATTTTATTCGACCCGCCAGATGAGTCAAGATCCTACTATCCCTGATCCATGACTCAATTTCTTTCTTTTTCTTAGGGTCAAGAAACTCCCTATTAGAGGTGGAACAAGATAGATTTGCACTCTCCATGATAAAGAATGGAATAGTCAATGAAAGTTATGAACAAACACACAAAGAAGAGATAGACTACAAGAAAGCTAATATGCAGAAATTAAATCTTACTTGAAAGGATTCAAGCAGGTAGAACTAAGTTAAACTATGATCAATACCCCCTAGGCAGAGTACCTAACCGTTGTAGTAGTAGTATAGGCAAGACTCGGGGGTTGTTATCGTTCTTTAAGGAAATAGGTTGGGAAGGCTTGATCACGATATCACAGAATTCTAAGGGTTGAGGGAAGATTCTTTTAGTATTTTTATATTTTATGAAAGCAGATAAAATCATATATTGGAGAGGTGGTTGGTTTTAGCTATTAAACTAAATATAAACTAAACTACTGGTGATAACAATATAATAAAAGAATGTGTTTATTTAATCATGTATTACTCCCTAGATTGCTTCTTCTAGTGTTGTTGCTTTGTCACACTTATGATGATCTATGTAATTATTTCCTAAGTCATGAACGAATTTCATGAACCCGCCGTCTATTTAAATATTCGTTAAGTAACGCACAATTATGGTAGATGAAGTACTAATACAAAGCCCCTAAGAGTATATTAATGCATTTAAATATATTAAGAGTGGTCAACCATATAAGGGGCAAAAGGTAGTATGAAGACTTGTTACCCTGATGGATACTTTCTACACAATTTGTTTTATAGACTTATCAACAGCGATACAGATAAAGATGGTTTTTAAAGACCTACATGCATATCCTCACAAGATGCAACACCACTAAGTCTACTTCTAGGTTTCAGACAAATCATCAATAAAACATAATTGATGGTTTGAGCCAAGCATGTTATAAGTAAAGCAAGAAACAATAATGAATCAAATCACATAGACATATTAAATGATTAAGATAATCTTACTTGATTAAAACATAAATTGAAGGAAGTACAATAGGGTTTTGAGGCTATAAAATCGTCCCTAACAGCTGCTAAATGAACTAGGGTTCGTCCCTTTCTTTTACTCTAAAGTTACACACTTAAAACCCTAAAATCGGATTTGTATTTATAGGAAAATCTCTACAGGAGAATTATACGTGTTCATTTCCAAGGGCGATTTATATGTGTTTATTTCCAAGGGAGATTTATACGCTGTTTCTTAAGGAAATTTATACATCATTTGCTTTGGTGATTTATACGCTTTACTTGGGAGAACCATACACTTTCAATGGTGAATTACAGTTGTTCTTTGATTTGTAAAATCCCATAAAAACTAGATTTCTCAGTTTTATCAAGAATTGTAAATTCCGTGTATTCCAAAGACTCAATTACATCAATCAAACCTCACTTTAACACAACAACCTCCAATCACTGTACGATCATCTTTTATCTTATCACCTTAAAATGGATTCATTTATTCCACTTGGACAAAAGAATACTCTTGCTGAGTACATGATACTCTCTGGTGCTGACAATCATCTACCTATGTTGGACAAGGACCTGTATGATTCTTGGAAAAGTATAATGGAATTATACATGCAAAACAGAGAGCATGAAAGAATGATACTTGAATCAGTTGAAAACGGTCCACTCATTTGTCCTATTGTTGAAGAGAATAGGGTGACTAGAACAAAGAAATATGTTGAATTTTCTGCTGCTGAAAAAATTCAAGTTGATTGTGATATGAAGGCAACCAATATCATTCTTCAAGGTCTACCAGCTGATATCTATTCACTTGTGAATCATCACAGAGTTACTAAGGATTTATGGGAGAGAGTTTAATTACTGATGCAAGGTACCTCTTTGACTAAGCAGGAAAGAGAGTGTAAATTGTATGATGCATTTGATAAGTTTACTCACATCAAAGGGGAATCACATCATAAGTATTACTTGAGATTCACTCAGCTGATTAATGACATGAACATCTACAACATGAAAATAGAGCAATTTCAAGTTAATACCAAGTTCTTAAACAGTCTTCCACCTGAATGGAGTAAGTTTGTGATTGATGTCAAGCTTGTAAAGGATTTGCATACTACCAACTTTGATCAGCTTCATGCATATCTTGAACAACACGAACTCCATGCAAATGAAGTCTGTCTTCTGCGTGACCGCAATCAAGATCCACTTGCATTTGTTGCAAATCAGCAGATGACACCACCTCATTCCAACACTTATCAGTCTTTATACAATAATCCTCAGCTTCAACAACAGTTTCCACTGTCTTAATATGGATCAATTCATCCCACTTAATATTACTCATCTACTTATCCATTACAACCAAAATTCAATTATTCATCCATTCCACCATCATATCCATATCAGTCTCAAATGAATCATCAAACCTCATATGTTCTATAAATTGCTTATCAATCACCTCAAGTTTTAACACAACCAATGACTGAGTCACCTCTTGTGGACTCAGGTTTTGCTATTCTTGTATTCTCTCCAGGAGATGATCTAATAGCTTGTCTTAACAAGGCAATGGCTTTTCTAACAGTTGTAGCTTCCTCAAGGTTCCCCTCAACCAAAAATCAACTTAGAACCTCCCCGAATCCAAGAAACCAAGCCAATATTCAAGACGGAAGGGTCATAGTGCAACAAGTTCAGGGGAGACAAGGTCAAAGTTATTCTGGTACTGGTTATAAAAGTAATGCTACTAGTTCTGGGGGAAACAATGCAAGTGGATAGGCAAAGGTTGTTAAATGCTACAACTGTCAAGGTGAAGGAAATATGTCTAGGTAATGCACTCAGCCTAAGCGACCAAGGAATGCAGCATGGTATAAGAAAAAAGCAATGTTAGCTGATGCTCAGGAAGCTGGACAAATTTTAGATGAAGAGCAACTCGCATTCCTTGCAGATCCAGGGGTTCTAGATGGTCAAGTTGTTCAAACAATCATTCCAAAAAATGCTGCTTTTCAGGCTGAGAATCTTGATACTTATGA
>BQNB010081133.1:0-29718 GCA_026074375.1 Tanacetum coccineum
CAATGTATCAATTTTAAACGACTCATATAGAGGTCGTTCTCTTATCTCGTGCTGTTGATCTATGAAGTAACACTCGCCATCTCATATTTCCGCTACGACCCATTTTGGGGGTGTTACAAATAGAGCCCTCAATTTTTATTTGCCCCTTGATATTAACTGAGTGGTGAATTGTAGATGACGATGAATAGTAAAAAGGTCTTCGCGCCTTTTTACAACTGAAAACGGGTAACTTATTTTTAAACTTTGACCACTTGACAAATTCAGTCCCTCTCTTTTGTTGTCTCAAGGTATAGTATAAAATGATTTTGAGAAAATACAATATTAGTCCCTGTGGTTTAGTAAAAGAGATTGGGCTAGGGTTTTGGGCTTATGATTTGGGTTTTTGGGCTTTTGAATTGTATTTGGTATCCGGGTAGGGTTATTTAGGGTTTTGAGGCCCAATAAGAGTTTAGGGACTATTTTTGGACTTTTCTGAAAGTTGAGGGACTGAAATGGCAATTTAGGGATTTTGTCTTTTTATGGTTGACTTATGTTGACCATGGTTTGACTTTCCTTTGACTGTTTGACTGAGGGTTGACTTTTTCATGGCTTTGCTTCCGGCTTTTGTACACTCTTCCGTTCTCGTGTCCGTGCTTGCCTTTTTTTGACGGTTTTCTTGTGATTTTTGATATATCCGTACCTGCACACACAAAACACAAATACAAGCATATTGTTGCCATTTTTGGTCTGTTTTGGGTTTAATTGGGCTATTTTAAGCATAAATGGATATGTGTATTTTACACTTATCAGATTGCCACTCAGATGATTTGTTGAAAACAAATCTTCAAGATAATCTTTATGAGAGACATTATAGATGTCAATCATGTTGATTGATTCTTTGTGAGGCTTGTTTGAATAGTTTGAAGTATCATGTCTCATATTCAAGATTAATCTTTCGTCACCGTCACGGAGAATCATTTCTTCTCCGTGAACGTCAATCAAAGCACGAGCGATCCGTAAGAAAGGTCTTCACAAGATGAGGGGGACTCGAGGATCGCTTTCATAATCAACGATGACAAAATCGGCAGGGAATGTGAATTTTCCAACCGGAACAAAGACATCTCTTGCAATTCCATCCGGTGTACAAATTGCCCGGTTAGCTAGTTCAAGGGTCGTGCAGGTGGAAATAAGCTTGGGTAAACCTAACTTTTTCCAAACCGAGAGTGGCATCAAGTTGATGCTAGCACCTAGATTGGCTAGGGCCTTGCACTTGAGCTCACTAAAACCACACGGAATGAGAAATTTCCCATGGTCACCTAGTTTCTCGGGTAACTTCTTGAGGATAATCGCTGAGCAATTTTCATTGAGGGGTGTATTTGCCAGCTCTAAAAGTTTCTCCTTATTGGAAAGGAGACTTTTAAGCATCTTTTGGTATTTCGGGATTAGAATCAAAGCATCGGCAAGAGTGATATTGATATGAAGTTGTTTGAACATTTACCAAAATTTGTAAATTTGGACTTCATCTTTCTCTTGCTGTTTTTCTTGGTGCATTCTTAAAGGATAAGGGATATTAGGGTAAAGAGAATCCCTTTGGTGCACCACATAATTCTTTAGAAAAGTAGGTTTAGCTTTTTGGACAAGATGAGGTGGGCCTTAATGGTATACTCAGCGAGTTCTGGGTCCGTTAAAGTCTCCTCCGCACGTTCATCCTCCTCCAGATTAATGAATGGAGAAGGCATAGGAATAGAAGGTCCATCAAGAACAAGACCACTTCGGGTGGTGATGGCCTTCAATTCAACTCTCGGGTTATCAACGGTGTTGCTAGGGAGGGATCCCGAACCCGAGGTAGAAGCGGTGTTCATTTGGAAAAAGCTAGCCATCATGTTCTTAAGCTTATTGGTTTGGTTAGACATTGAAGCTTAAATCGAAGTTTGCATTTTATTTCTTAACTCATTTTTCACATTGTTAATTTGAGCTTGCATGGCTTTTATATTAACCTCGTTTATCTTCTTAATTTTCTCCAACTCACTTAAAGGTACAACTTGATTTTGTTGAATTAGAGCTTGATAAGATGTATCTTGTTTGAAATTATTTCCTCGATTATATCCTTGAGGTTGGCTAAACCGGTTTCGATTATTTTGCACATTTGGTTGAGCAAAACCCGGTGGTCGAATTTGATTAGCCACACTTGGAGGACGATAACCAGAATTACCCTGATTGTAGTTAACCGCGGCTGCTGAAACGTATCCTTGAATATTATCCCAAAATTCCATGAAAGTGTTGCCATCGGCGGCGAGACACTGATAATAAGGATGAGCACCACCGCAAGTAACACAAATTTCCTCCATGGCTTTTACGGAAGCTGGAGGTAGGGTTGCTTAAAATTGTTTGAGAATAGCGGTCATGGCGGTAGTCATAGCACTTGTTTGTTGATTTACTACATGAGTAAGTTTGGCTATCTTAGAGGAAGAAAAAGAATTAACATAACTTGATTTCACTTGAGAAACAATTGATTTGTTTCGTGAATTGCGGACCTTGGATTTGTTTTCGATAATCGTCAACACATCTTGAGTACGTCTTTCCAAAAGATTGCCACCGGCGACAGAATTCAAAGAATCTTGGTCGGCTGGGTTTAAGGCATTGTAGAAGGTATCAAGTTGATGCAATTCGGTAAAACCATGATGAGGGCATGCACGAAGGAGATCTTTGTAACGGTCCCATGCCTCATGAAACGATTCATCAAAACGTTGTTGAAAGTTGGAAATTTCATTTCGGAGATTTGTCGTTCTTGAGGGAGGAAAGAATTCATTGATGAATTTAGAAACAAGATCTTCCCAAGTGAGAATAGAACGAGGGGGTTCTTTTCGAGCCAACGACGGGCTGCCCCCGCAAGAGAGAATGGAAAGAGCATAAGCTTAATCGCCGAATTAGGAACATCTTTGTATTTTATGGTGGAAGTTATTTTGTTAAACTAACGAATGTAATCATGAGGATTGTCTTTCTCAAGTCCGAAGAATTGGTCCGAAGTCATCATATTAATGAGACTATGCTTGAGTTCGAAATGCTCAGCAAGAATTGGTGGAACCACGATTGCCTCCGCATAACCCTCGGTGGGTGCACGGAGCAATTCCGCCATAGTACGTTGATCGGTCATCGTATCTACGGGAGATTCTTCAAGAGAAAAAGGTTGCTTTGAACGTCTACGGTTATGACGTTTCGGATTTGAAGTAGTTGGATTAGGAGAAGATTTACCAACTAGATTCGAAGAAGAGCGAGTGCGCATGCACTAAAAACAAATTAAGAGAAAGAAAAATATTTTTGTAACCGATAATCAAACAAGTGTACGGTAACTTTTTAGAAAACGCACAAAGAAGCGGAGGAGCGGGTAAGCGCGAAGCTATAAAAAACCTTCTCCTTTCGGGTCAAAGTTCGTAGGATCGACCCTCCTTATACCTTTTTTATAGTTTGTAATCTAAAGGAGAGCCGTTTTCACAAGTGACACAACGATTGTTTTTGTTGTTTTTCGATTTTTTGGTACTTTCAATACTTTAGGAAAAGTATTGTTGGTATTTTTTTTTAATTTTTAATAATAAGAAAATATTCACAAACGGAAAATGATAACTTTACGAAGAAGGGTCTTCAAAAACTAATCTTCAAACGAAACACGATAATCGCACACACCTCCCCAGCAGCGGCGCCAAAATTTGACTCGTCACTTAATATATATAAATATAATATAATATAAATATATAATAAGGATAAGATCAAAAATAGAGAGATAAGTATTCCGTAAGGCTTTTAGAAGAGGAAATTACTTTTAACCAAAGCAAAATCCCTAAAAAACATTCCCGGGTCGTTTCCCGTCGAGGTGTGAATTAAGAATCGGGATTAAGTTCGTGATCACGTTTTTGAATGATTCAATGATTTTTTGGTTTGGATTCTATTTCTACAATTTAAAATGCACAAACAAGTAAAAAAAACCCTAAAACGAAAGCAATTTAAGCTAAAACACTAAAAATTATAACGGGATTCAAATCCTGTTCTTTAAAAAACTAAATCCTACAATTTTGACCCTACAAATGCAAATTTAATTTTCCTAAGTCCTAAATGATAAAAGAAAATTTTTAAAAAAAAGAATTATATTTTTTTTTGACTTTTATTTTATTTATTATAAATTAAAAACGGTTTTTTATCTAAATTAAATATTAAAAATACTAAACTATTTATAAAAAATCTGGAAAAATTACAAAAAGTAGTTTGAACTAAGCTAAATCTAAGAAAAATAAGTTAGGTCAAACAACTTATTAAAATAAGCTGTTAACAAACAAAAACGGCTTAATACTAAAATAGGCTAAAAAGTGTATAAAAGATTAATGTGTGCAAAGTAAAACGGAAAAGACCCAAGGGCGCTAGTGGTTGTGTGTGTTGTGTGTTAAAACGTTGGTTGAGGTTGGTGAGGTCCAGGGTTCGAGCCTTACTCACCCTAGACTTCCCAATTTCTCAATGTTTTTATTTTTGCAAATTTTTTTATGAAAAAGCTTTAATACCTAAAAATAAGCAATTTTGTGAAGTGACTTTTTATAAGAACCACAAATAAGCACGAAATAAGCTCTTAAAAGAGTGACAGATTGGCTTAAAAGCTAAATGACTTTTGGCTTAAACTATTTGACTAAATTAGCTAACATGGAAACAAATAAGCTAAAAACAAATGATGCCTTACCCCTAATAAGCACTGGTGAATAAAAATAAGTGACAAAACTACTCTAAAAGCCTTTAAACAGACAGGACCTCTCTAAGAGGAGACATAAGGACTTTTGACTAACTTTAGGCTAACATTTTAAGGACCTTGACACATTAGGAACTTATATATGTGTGATATATCCCTAGATCCCCGCTCCAATGAAAAAAGATTACAAGACTTAATATGTAACAGTACAAATAAGCAAGAATTGAGCAATTTAAAAAAGAAATAAGCTAAAAAAAAAGAGACTAAATAAGTGGCAGACTATAGTAGAGAAGGCTTAATCATATTTAACTAACACTGTTTGATCATTTTTAGGACTCAATAAGCAATAAGACAGCTTAAGAACTAAGAACAATCTTAAACCTAACTCTAATAAGAAAATCTAAGCACAAATTAAGCAACCCTAACAGCTGAGAAGTTTAAATAAGTTAATAAGCAGTTAGGCCAAAACCTACTAACCAAACAGCCTACAATGGCACTTTCTAGCTTATTTTTAAGCTAGGAAATGGATCCTTATGGCTTAATAGCTTATAGTAATGAAAAGCTTGTCCAACAAGATATGTTGTGACACTCAGTGTATGCTGAGTTTTTTTTAAAGATTTTGTAAAAACAAAAGGGCTTTTGCAGCCTTGATTTTAAACTAGCAAATGATGACTAAAATGTAAAATAAGCTTAAACATATAAAGCTCATAAACCACTTAGCTTATGCAGTGAAATTCAAAACCTAAATCCTACTTTAACTATCTTAAAACTAAGATCAAAAAGTGGTTTTTGAGCTTTTAAAACTCAAAACTTACTTAGACAGTTTTGACCCATAAACAAAAATGACAATAACAACACCTAAGACCTTGATTCTAACACAAATTAGGACTAAAATGAAGATTGAAAAAGAGCTTAAAACTACTTAAGAAACAAAATCAAATATAAGCAGTTTTACAAAGTTTCAAAACCACAAATTCAAGTATTTGATACAAAACACCTTGAAAACAAGTTTTGACCCTTAAAAACTTTTGGAAACTGATTAGAACAACTAAAAAGAGTTGACAAAGTTGGATTTTTAAACCAAAGTGGACTCAAGCAGTACTAACATGGGTTAGTACTGCTTGTGCCAAACACCCCTTTAAGTTTCTAAAAGACATTTTAAGCTAAAATCAGGCTTATAACTTGCATAAAAACTAAAAACAGATTAAGCATAAGATATATTAAAGACAAATAAGCAATTAAAACTAAAAAATAAGCAGTAGAAATAAGCAAATAAGCAGTTGGCAGTTTAAGCTAAAAAGTGAGAAATTGAGAACTTACAAAACCCTTGCTCAAAACAGGACAAATAAGTTGATCTACAAGCTCTAGCTTGTCAAAGACAAGCTAGTAAAACCCATAAGCTCATCCATTGCTAGCTTATCTTCCAAATGAGCTTTTTGAGTGAATTTAAGTAAAAATGGCTTAAACACTATAAGTTATGGAAAAACTTATAGTGCTTAAGTAAAAACAACTTAAGTAAGTAGTAAAACAGATTATGAGAGCTTAACAAATACTTTTTAAAACATAAATGGCATTTATATTAAAAACAAAATTTAACAATAAAACTTAAATTTTCATTAAACTTAAAAAAATTACAATGCTTTTTAAAAAAGAAAGTACAATAAACTAAACTTAATGTAAGCTGAAAAGTAAACTTAAAAAAAACTACTTGCCTCTTGCTACAATGAGGTCCTATTTATACTAAAACATTAGGTCTTGGTCCTCTTTGATGTGTGCTTCTTCACTGAGACAATGGGAGGTGTTTTTCTTGTGTGAGGAGCTCAAAGACCAATCTTAGCCCTCCATTTTGTGTGTTCTCCAAGTCAAGTGATCACAGCCTTTGATTCTTTGTCATTGTCCCATCAACCAATCGAAATTTAGGGGATTGCCAAGGTGGACTTGTTGTTTTATGAAGTGGGGTTGAGTATGAGAGTGATGGTTTTGTTTTGGGGAGCAGAAGTCGAGGTGGAGAGGGTGGGTGAATAGTGATTTAGAGGGAAAATTTGATTGGGATGAACAGGGTAACGGTGTTAGGGGTGAGGGACGTATGGTGTAAAGGGTTAAATGTTGTAGGGGGTAAACATGTTAGTCCTTAAGGACTAACAGTGTTGGTCCCTAAGGACTAACGATGCAAGAAGGAATAAGGGAGTTGGGTTAACTGGGTTAAGTGGTTATTGGGCCTAGTAACTGTTTGGACCAGTTTTAACTATAAAGGGAATTGGGCTTTTTAGCTTTTAAAGCTTATGTAATTTTTGATATAAATGCTTAATGGGCTGTCTCAACCCATTAGATGGGTGCGGGTTGGTCCATTAAGTATTTCTTCAGTTTCGGCTTCGACTTTGACTTTGACTTTTCGGTGCTCTTTCCATTCCCGTGCTTGGTTTTGTCGGTTTTGGCTTCGTTTTTGTCATTTTCTTAGATATCCGTTACCTGCACAATACAAATGCAAAACACACTAATACAATGTATTCTTGGTATGTTTTTAGTCTTTTAAGCACGTTTTCCTAGGTAAATGGTATGTGTAATTAAGCATATACCAATATATATATTATAATTCCACCTAAAAAAATATGAATTTAAAGTTTGGATTTATTATTTATTTATTTATATTATATTAATTGTATATTATTATAAAATCGGTTCGGTTCGGTTTTTTGACTAAAACCGAAATCGAATCAAAATTTTTTGGTTTTTGAAAAAGTAAAAACCGAACCATCGGTTTCTAGTTTCGGTCGGTTATTTCGGTTCGGTTATTTTGGTTTTCGATTTGGTTTCGGTTTTTTCTGCTCACCCCTAAATAAAACCATGAGTAAACTGCGAAAATCATCCCTGTGATTTGTAGTTTGTGGCACTATTCCTAGCCGAAACTATTGGCACTAATCATCCCTGAGTGGCAAATGTTCGGCAAAAATCATCCTTATTGGGGATGAATTTTGCAAAAAGTTTAACAAAAAGTTTTGCAAAAATCATCCCTCTAAGGATGATTTTTGCCGAACGTTTCACCACTCAGGGATGATTAGTGCCAATAGTATCGGCTAAGGATGATTAATGCCACAAACTACAAACCACATGGATGATTTTTGCAGTTTACTCTAATGAGTTTGAAGGCGAGATCCATCCCATGTTTGTAGCGACTTTCGTCTCGGACATCCCAACCTTGCGGCTAGTGACCAGGCTTTTGACACCCAGCGTCTAGTATCGAGACTCACGGACCTTTGGTTTCAAAAACTCTTAGGTTTCCTGTTGATACATAAAATCACAACTTAAAAATAGAATAGTCTTAGTTCGAAAGCATATTTAAATTTAAGAAAAAGAGATTTTCCCTATATTTATCTAAAATCTACACATATATTACACTTAATTATAATTATTCAAATCCTTGAATACTAAGGAAAAATCTTGCGACCTTTTAGAAGGCTGCAACATCGGTTGTGAGCCGGAGGCTAGAGCTAGCAAACTTTTACCAGTCTCGGATAATTACTACGTGCTGTTATTTTGAAACTGCAACATCGGTTGTGATCTGCAAGATGCAATTAAAATTTTATTAGCCCACAGTTTTATTATTATTACTTCATTTTCATTTTTTTTAAAAAAAAAACCAATCTTTATATACCACGATATAGAGATTTTTTTTTTTTAGAAAATATAAGTATAAATTTTGAACTAAAATTATTGATATCGACTATACTTCCAAAAATTATTATTTAAGTTTATATTTTTCGAAAGATGAGTGTTTGAGCAGTATTATTAATCCGGTTAGAAGCTTATGGGAGAGAAAAGCCACAAACTACACTTATAAGCTCTTAAGATTTCCAACTAATCCTTGTTTAGCGTCTAACTCATAATTAACTCTATCATTTTTCGTTCTTCGCAAATTTAAAATCTTTAAAAAGATTCGTGAATGCTTAGTCTAAAAGTTAAGGGACAAGCTAGAGCTCAACACGCTCGATCGAGTCAAAATTTATTCTTATTCTACCCAGCAAGAAAGTCAAAATTGTGACAAAACACTTATTTTATTTTTGAAAAAATTTAATTTTTTTCATTTTTTGGTATTTTGGTGGTAAAAACGGGATTACGTGAAAACAACGACTGCAGGCACAATCAAATCGATAGATCCCCCATACTAGAACTAAACATTGTCCTCAATGTTTTAAGAAGGTTCTCTACGTAAATCTAAAGCCGTTTATTAAATGTGCTTAAAGATAAACGTTAGTCGATAAGATTAGGATATTGGATTTCCAAAATGAAGCTGAGGATGTGAAGATCGAGTGATCGAAGGGCAAAACCACGAGCACGAGTCTTCACAATCCGGGCAATCCTGGACATACAACACAAAACACGAAGCACGGAAAATGGAAGAGGCGAGCCTCTCTCACAACACACTTATTCATTACTACTATTATAATTATATAAGGATAAGCATGGGTTGCCACCCACGAAGCGCTTGTTTTAGGTCACTAAGCTTGACCCGTCCCCCGAATTGATTTGTTCATGGGGGATAAAAATAGAGACACGGAACATCCAAAATACGGATGTCCTCTCTATAAGAGCAAGGAAAAATCTTCATCGGGCTTTCAAAAATTTTAATGACTTTAAAAGCTTTAGGGCCCCGATAAGATAATTCCGGGAGAAGAGAAGTATGAACTCCTTTAGAAGTGAGAATCCCGGGGTTGAAATTTTTTTCCTCATTTTCGGATGAAAACGAGAGTAGAGTTTCGGACCCAGGAACTTCTTTATGGAAAGGAAGTTCATAAAGAGGAGGATTAAAATCCTCAAGAATTAGAGAAGCATTGGATATGGATATCTTCTTTACATTCTTAGCTGGTGTTACTGATATTAGTAACTTCAAAAAGGTTCTCATGAATGCGTGATACCGGATAAATTACTTTGTTTAATCCTCGTTGATTGGTTGAAAGGACAACGCATCTTTTATTTAACCTCGAAGAAAATCCCTCATAGAGAACCGGTCACACTCGGGGAAGGAAGGGAAATACTTGATCTAGGGGATCAAGTTCGTCAATAAAGAGTTTAGACTCTTTGAATTTTATCTTCCTTGGACAGTTCAAATGGAATCATCATAAACATCCATCATTTCGGACTCAAGTTCAACAAGGTCCATCATCGACATCATCATATAATGGTGGAGATGATAATTCAAGAGTTATGTTCACTCGGTTAAACATCTCGGGAATGGTTTTTGTTCAACAGACAGTTATTAGGATCTGCAAGATTAGCCTCATCAACGATTCTCGAGATATATAATCCATTTCCCTGGTAGGATCATGGTTAAGCAAGTTATCTATTTCTCTAAGATCGGTTAAATAGCAAAAGGAAGAAGATCATCATTTCCCGGTGGAAATGTAATTAGAGCGAGTTCATCGGCGAACTCCTCGAGCAAATGGTCAGGAGAAGAAGAAGTGGTGCTGCCATTTAATGGATTATGAGAAAAAGGGAAAGGAGATGAAGGATCATTATTTAATAATTCCTCAATTAAACAAAGATCTCCCTCCGGGTCAAAGTCGGTATCATCACTCCCCGGTGGAAATGAATCACTTGCGAGATAAGCTTCGAATTCTTCCCAAATTAAATCACTTTCTTCTAAGGAAGTAAGTGTGGAAGAAGAAGAAACAATAGGGTCCAAAATTGGAGTGGGATTGCCACTCAGATGATTTGTTGAAAACAAATCTTCAAGATAATCTTCATGAGAGACATTTTAGATGTCAATCATGTTGATTGATTCTTTTTGAGGCTTGTTAGAATAACTTGAAGTGTCATGTCTCATATTCAAGGTTAACCTTTCATCACTGTCATGAAGAATCATTTCTTCTCCGTGAACGTCAATCAAAGCACGAGCAGTCCGTAAGAAAGGTCTTCCCAAGATGAGGGGGACTCGAGAATCGCTCTCATAATCAACGATGACAAAATCGGCGGGGAATGTGAACTTTCCAACCGGAACAAAGACATCTCTTGCAATTCCAACCGGTGTACAAATTGCCCGGTTAGCTAGTTCAAGCGTTATGCAGGTGGAAATAAGCTCGGGTAAACCTAAATTTTTCCAAATCGAGAGTAGCATCAAGTTGATGCTAGCACCTAGATCGGCTAGGGCCTTGCACTTGAGCTCACTAAAACCACACGGAATGAAAAATTTCCCAGGGTCACCTAGTTTTTCGAGTAACTTCTTGAGGATAACCGCTGAGCAATTTTCATTAAGGGGTGTGTTTGCCAGCTCTAAAAGTTTCTCTTTATTGGAAAGGAGACTTTTAAGCATTTTTGGTATTTCGGTATTAGAATTAATGCATCGGCAAGAGTGATGTTGATATGAAGTTGTTTGAACATTTGCCAAAACATATGAATTTGGACTTCATCTTTCTGTTGCTGTTTTTCTTGGTGCATTCTTGAAGGATAAGGGATATTGGGGTAAAGAGGATCCCTTTTGTGCACCACATAATTCTTTAGAGAAGTAGGTTTAGCTTTTTGGACACGAGGAGGTGGGACCTTAATGGTATACTCAGCGAGTTCCGGGTCCGTTAAAGTCTCCTCTGCACGTCCATCCTCCTCCGAATTAATGAATGGAGGAGGCCTAAGAACGGAAGGTCCATCAAGAACAAGACCACTTTGGGTGGTGATGGCTTTTAATTCACCTTTCGGGTTAGCAATGGTGTTGCCAGGGAGAGATCCAGAACCCGAAGAACAATCGGTGTTCATTTGGAAAAAGCTAGCCATCATGTTCTTAAGCTCATTGGTTTGGTTAGACATTGAAGCTTAAATCGAAGTTTGCATTTCATTTCTTAACTCATTTTTCACATTGTTAATTTGAGCTTGCATGGCTTTTATATTAACCTCATTTATCTTCTTAATTTTCTCCAACTCATTTAAAGGTACAACTTGATTTTGTTGAATTGGAGCTTGAAGAAACTACGCACTCATTATAATTAAGATGTTCTATTAAGATGTATCTTGTTTGAAATTGTTTCCTCGATTATATCCTTGAGGTTGGCTAAACCAGTTTTGATTATTTTGCATATTTGGTTGAGCAAAACCCGGTGGTCGAATTTGATTAGCCACACTCGGAGGAAGATAACCGGAATTACCCTGATTGTAGTTAACCGTGGCTGCTGAAACGTATCCTTGAATATTATCCCGAAATTCTGGGAAAGTGTGTGGCCTTCAGCGTGCGATGACTACTGATAATAAGGATGAGCGACCACCGCAATAGTACACAAATTTCCTCAACGGACTTTTTACAGAAGCTTGGTGGGTGGGATCGTATTGAAATTGTTTGAGAATAGCGGTTCATGGTGGAGTCACAAACATTTTGTTTTCTGATTTTTGCATGAGTAAGTTTGGCTATCTCAGGTAAGCAAGAAGAATTAACTCACTTGATTTCATTGAGAAACAATCTGATTTGTTTGGTGAATTGGGACCTTGGATTGGTTTCGAATAATCGTCTACTCTTGGTACGTCTTTCCAAAAGATTGCCTACCCTGGCGGCAGGAGCAGAATTCAAAGACTCATGGATCGGCGGGTTTAAGGCTTTTGTAGAATGGTATCAAGGTGATAGCAATGCGGTTAAATCCATGATGTGGGCATGCATGAAGGTGATCCTTTTAACGGTCCCATGCCTCATGAAACGATTCATCAAAATGTTGTTTTTGTGAAAGTTGGAAATTTCATTTCGGAGATTTGTCGTTCTTGAGGGAGGAAAGAATTCATTGATGAATTTGGAAACAAGATCTTCCCAAGTGAGAATAGAACGAGGGGGTTCTTTTTTGAGCCAACGACGGGCTGCCCTCCGCAAGAGAGAATGGAAAAAGCATAAGCTTATCGCCGACGAATTAGCAATCCTTGTATTTTATTGTGGAAGGTTATTTTGTTAAACCAACGAATGTGATCATGAGGATTGTCTTTCTCAAGTCCGAAGAATTAGTCCGAAGTCATCATATTAATGAGACTATGCTTGAGCTCGAAATGCTCAGCAAGAATTGGTGGAACCACAATTGCTCCCGCATAACCCTCGGTGGGTGGACGGAGTAATTCCGCCATAGTATGTTGATCGGCCATCGTAACTACGGTGAAGATTCTCAAGAGAAAAAGTTTGCTTTGAACGTTCTACGGTTTACGACGTTTCGGATTTGAAGTAGTTGGATTAGGTGAAGCTTTCATCCAACTAGATTCGCAACGTTTATAAGAGCGACTTAGTGCGCATGCACTAATTACAAGAACATTCACAAGTATTTTAGGTAAACCGGATTGTTAAAAGTCCACGGTAGCTCTCTTGTAGAAACAATTACGCACAATTAGAGAGCGGACGGAATTTGCACGCCGAGCGATATAAGCGTTCTTCCTTTTTGGGCGATGTTCCTTGGATCAAGCCCGCCTTATACCCTCCTTATAGTTTGTAATTCAAAGGTGAGCCGATTATAACGATTAACAACACGATTTGTTTTGTTGGTTTTTCAATTTTTTTGGTACTTTCAATACTTTAGGAAAAGTATTGTTGGTATTTTTAATAAGAAAATATTCACAAACGGAAAACGATAACTTCACGAGGAAGGGTCTTCAAAAACTAATCTTCAAACGAAAGACGATAATCATCTCAAGACCTCCCCGGCAGCGACGCCAAAAACTGACTCGTCTTAAAATACACCTTTTAGTATTATATAAATATAATATATAATAAATATATAATACAAATATATAAAAAGGATAATCTCAAGAATATCAATGATAAGAGTAAGAATTCCGTAAGGCTTTTAAAAGATTTATTACTTTTAACCAAAGTAAAAACCCTAAAAAACCTTCCCGAGTCGTTTCCCGTCGAGGCGTGAATTGAAAATCGTGATTAAGTCGTGATCGCGCATTTGAATGGTCAATGATTGGTTTGGATTCTATTTCTACAATCTAAAATGCAAAAACAAATAAAAGAAACCCTAAAACTAAAGCAATTTAAGCTAAAAACCTAAAAACGATAACGGGACCAAATCTTGTTCTTTAAAAAACCAAAATTTATAAATTTAACCCTACGAAAGCAAAATTAATTTTTGACAATCCTAAATGATAAAAGAAAATTTTAAAAAAATTATGTATTTTTTTTATTTAATTTTTTACGAATTAAAAACAGTTTTAATAAAAAAAATTAATTAAAAATACAAAACTAAATGGGAAAATTCTGAAAAATTCCTGAAAAGTAGCTTGAACTAAGCTAATCCTAAGAAAAATAAGCTGGGTGAAACAGTTTATTGCAATAAGCTTTAATAAGCAAAAAAGGGCTTATAACTAAAATAGGCTAAAAAGTGTATAAAAGATTAATGTGTGCAAAGTAAAACGGAAAAGACCCAAGGGCGCTAGTGGTTGTGTGTGGTGTGTGTTAAAACGTTGGTTGAGGTTGGTGAGGTCCAGGGTTCGAGCCTTGCTCACCCTAGACTTCCCAATTTCCCAATGTTTTTATTTTTGCAAATTTTTTTATGAAAAAGCTTTAATACCTAAAAATAAGCAATTTTTGTGAAGTGACTTTTTATAAGAACCATAAATAAGCACGAAATAAACTTTTAAAAGTGACAGTTAAGACTTTTTTAACTAAATGACTTTTGGCTTAAACTATTTGGCTTTTTTAGACTAAATTAGCTAACATGGAAACAAATAAGCTAAAAACAAATGATGCCCTACCCCTAATAAGCACTAGTGAATAAAAATAAGGTGAAAACTACTCTAAAAGCCTAAAACAGCAGACCTCTAAGAGGAAAATAAAGGACTTATGACTAACTTTAGGCTAACATTTAAGGACTTATAGGAACTTAGAATAAGCTGACAACTGAAAATAGATTAAGACTAATATGCTAACAGTAAAAATAAGCAAGAATTGAGCAATTTAAAAAAGAAATAAGCTAAAAAAAGAGACTAAATAAGTGGCAGACTATAGTAGAGAAGGCTTAATCATATTTAACTAACACTGTTTGATCATTTTTAGGACACAATAAGCAATAAGACAGCTTAAGAGTTAAGAACAATCTTAAACCTAACTCTAATAAGCAAATCTAAGCACAAATTAAGCAACCCTAACTGCTGAGAAGTTCAAATAAGCTAATAAGCAGTTAGGCCAAAACCTACTAACCAAACAGCCTACAAGGGCACTTTCTAGCTTATTTTTAAGCTGGGAAATGTATCCTTATGGGGCTTTTTTAAAATTTTTTGCTTTATAACCAATGAAAAGCTTGTCCAACATGCTTATCTAATATCATCCAAAGTAAAAGAGAGTTTGAAAACACAAATCTAAGCTGTTTAAAAGGGCTTATGAAAATGCCTCTGGATTGTGACAACTCAGTGATCTGCCGAGTTTTTTCAAGATTTTGTAAAAAACAACGGGCTTTTGCAGCCTTGATTTTTAAATAGCAACTGATGACTAAATGTTAAATAAGCTTAAACGATTAAAGCTCATAAACCATTAGCTTATGCTGTGAACCCCCCCCCCCCCCCCCCCCCCGGATTGAAATTCAAAACTAAATCCCACTTTAACTATCTTAAAATAGGATCATAAATTAGTGGTTTTTTTTGAGCTTTTAAAACTGAAAACTTCCTTTGACAGTTTTGACCCATAAACAAAAATGACAATAGCAACACCTAAGACCTTGATTCTAACACAAATTAGGACTAAAATGAAGATGGAAAAGAGCTTAAAACTACTTAAGAACCAAAATCAAATATAAGCAGTTTTACAAAGTTTCAAAACCACAGATTCAAGTATTTGATACAAAAAACCTTGAAAACAAGTTTTGACCCTTAAAAACTTTTGGAAACTGATTAGAACAACTAAAAAGAGTTGACAAAGTTGGATTTTTAAACCAAAGTGGACTCAAGCAGTACTAACATGGGTTAGTACGGCTTGTGCCAAACACCCCTTTAAGTTTCTAAAAGACATTTTAAGCTAAAATCAGGCTTATAACTTGCATAAAAACTAAAAACAGATTAAGCATAAGATATATTAATGACAAATAATCAATTAAAACTAAAAAATAAGCAGTAGAAATAAGCAGTTGGCAGTTTAAGCTAAAAAGTAAGAAATTGAGAACTTACAAAACCCTTGCTCAAAACAAGACAAATAAGTTGATCTACAAGCTCTAGCTTGTCAAAGACAAGCTAGTAAAACCCATAAGCTCATCCATTGCTAGCTCATCTTCCAAATGAGCTTTTGGATGTGAATTTACGTAAAAAATGGCTTAACACTATAAGATATGGAAAAAAAACTTATAGTGCTTAAGTAAAACAACTCTTATGTAAGCTAGTAAACAGATATGAGAGCTTAACAAATACTTTTTAAAACATAAATGGCATTTATATTAAAAACAAATTTTAACAATAAAACTTAAATTTTCATTAAACTTAAAACAATTACAATGCTTTTTAAAAAAGAAAGTACAATAAACTAAACTTAATGTAAGCTGAAAAGTAAACTTAAAAAAACTACTTGCCTCTTAAGGCTACAATGAGGTCCTATTTATACTAAAACATTAGGTCTTGGTCCTCTTTGATGTATGCTTCTTCACTGAGACAATGGGAGGTGTTTTTCCTGTGTGAGGAGCTCAAAGACCAATCTTAGCCCTCCATTTTGTGTGTTCTCCAAGTCAAGTGATCACAGCCTTTGATTCTTTGTCATTGTCCCATCAACCAATTGAAATTTAGGGGATTGCCAAGGTGGACTTGTTGTTTTATAAAGTGGGGTTGAGTATAAGAGTGATGGTTTTGTTTTGGAAAGCAGAAGTCGAGGTAAAGAGGGTGGGTGAATAGTGATTTAGGGGAAAATTTGATTGGGATGAACTGGGTAACGGTGTTAGGGGTGAGGGACGTATGGTGTAAAGGTGTTCATAGAACTTCTATCTTTTCTTTTTTTTTAAATTTAAACTTAAATAAATGTTGTAGGGGGTAAACATGTTAGTCCTTAAGGACTAACAGTGTTGGTCCATAAGGACTAACGATGCAAGAAGGAATAAGGGAGTTGGGTTAACTGGGTTAAGTTGTTATTGGGCCTAGTAACTGTTTGGGCCATTTTTAACTATAAAGGGAATTGGGCTTTTTAGCTTTTAAAGCTTATGTAATTTTTGATATAAATGCTTAATGGGCTGTCCCGACCCATTAGATGGTGCGGGTTGGTCCATTAAGTATTTCTTCAGTTTCAGCTTCGGCTTTGACTTTGACTTTTCGGTGCTCTTTCTATTCTTGTGATTGGTTTTGTCGGTTTTGGCTTCGTTTTTGTCATTTTCTTATATATCCGTTACCTGCACAATACAAATGCAAAACACATAAATACAATGTATTCTTGGTATGTTTTAGTCTTTTAAGCACGTTTTCCTAGGTAAATGGTATGCGTAATTAAGCACATACCAAAATCCTCCATACTAAACTATTGTCGTGTCCTTACCCAATGCCATAAGTAAACACTTAAGAAAACTAAGAATCTCAATCCCCCTCGACTAATTACCTCAAAAAATAGCTAAGTGTTCATCGGGTGGAATTAAAGAATCAATAGCTTTGAAAAGCCCCGTTTTTACCATTTTTAAATATTCACGCTTATTCCCACACATATTTTTATATTTTTCCTTTTTCTTATTTTTTTGTACTTTTCATATTAAGCAACTAACTAGAACGATTGACTTTCGTTATTTTTATAACTTTTCGGAATTGTCACAAGGATCAAGACACACTTCTAAATCCTAAAATGCCCAATAGATAAATTCAATCGTCCTCGGACTTTTCACTTGTCCCAAATAAGCTTAAAAAACGAAATTCACGTTTTAAATGTATGTTAATATGCTAACAAATACTCACAGCTTGTTAACTTGTTAAACTTTTCGCTTCCGGCAATTATTTATATCATTAGGTGAATCGTTTGTTATTTTGAATTTGAACCATGGATAAACGTTTTTGCAAATTTACTCTATGCTTCACGTTCCACCCGAGAATAATGAGTTTGAAGGCGAGATCATCCCATGTAGCGACTTTCGTCTCGGCACATCCCAACCTTGCGGCTAAGTGACCAGGATTTTGACACCTACAGAGACTAGTATTGAGACTCACGGACCTTCGGTTTCAAAAACTCTTAGGTTTCCCGTATATATATAAAATCACAATTTAAAACGAAATAGTCTTAGTTCAAAAGCATATTTAAATTTAAGAAAAAGAGATTTTCCCTATATTTATTAAATCACACATATATTACACTTAATATAATTATTCATCCTTTAAACTAAGGAAATCTGCGACCTTTTAGAAGGCTGCAACATCGGTTGTGAGCCGGCAAGATGCAACAAACTTTTATCGGTCTCGGATAATTACTATGTGCCTTATTTAGAAGACTGCAACATCGGTTGTGATCTGGCAAGATGCAATAAACTTTTATTAGTCC
The DNA here is from genome assembly GCA_026074375.1 of Tanacetum coccineum. NCBI lineage: Eukaryota > Viridiplantae > Streptophyta > Magnoliopsida > Asterales > Asteraceae > Tanacetum > Tanacetum coccineum. The sequence goes on from BQNB010081133.1 coordinate 18,141, forward strand.
ACAGTTTTTATTATTATTACTTCATTTTTCATTTTTTTTAACATATAATACCACGATATAGAGAAAATTTCTTTTTAGAAAATTTAAGTATAAATTTGAACTAAAATTATTGATATCGACTATACTTCAAAAATTGTTGATTTAAGTTTAATTTTCGAAGAGAGCACGTATTATTAATCCGGTTAGAAGCTTATGGGAGAGAAAAGCCACAAACTACACTTATGAGCTCTTAAGATTTCCAACTAATCCTTGTTTAGCGTCTAACTCATAATTAACTCTACCATTTTTCGTTCTTCGCAAATTTAAAATCTTTAAAAAGATTCGTGAATGCTTAGTCTAAAAGTTAAGGGACAAGCTAGAGCTCAACACGCTCGATCGAGTCAAAATTTATTCTTATTCTACCCAGCAAGAAAGTCAAAATTGTGACAAAACACTTATTTTATTTTTGAAAAAATTTAAATTTTTTCATTTTTTTGGTATTTTGGTGGTAAAAACGGAATTACGTGAAAACAACGACTGCATGCACAATCAAATCGATAGATCCCCCCATACTAGAACTAAACATTGTCCTTAATGTTTTTAGAAGGTTCTCTATGTAAATCTAAAGCCGTTTATTAAATGTGCTTAAAGATAATCGTTAGTCGATAAGATTAGGATATTGGATTTCCAAAATGAAGCCGAGGATGTGAAGATCGAGTGATCGAAGGACAAAACCACGAGCACGAGTCTTCATAATCTAGGCAGTCCTGGACATACAACACAAAACACGAAGCACGGAAAATGGAAGAGGCGAGCCTCTCTCACAACACACTTATTCATTACTACTATTATAATTATATAAGGATAAGCATGAGTTGCCACCCACGAAGCGCTTGTTTTAGGTCACTAAGCTTGACCCGTCCCCCGAATTGATTTGTTCACGGGGGATAAAAATAGAGACACGGAACATCCAAAATACGGATGTCCTCTCCATAAGAGCAAGGAAAAATCTTCATCCGTCTTTCAAAAATTTTAATGACTTTAAAAGCTTTAGGGCCCCGATGAGATAATTCCAGGATAAGAGAAGTATGAACTCCTTTAGAAGTGAGAATCCCGGGGTTGAAATTTTTTTTCTCATTTTCGGATGAAAATGAGAGTAGAGTTTTGGACCCGAGAACTTCTTTCTGGAAAGGAAGTTCATAAAGAGGAGGATTAAAATCCTCAAGAATTAGAGAAGCATTGGATATGGATATCTTCTTTACATTCTTAGCTGGTGTTACTCGAATAGTGACTTCAAAAAGGTTCTCATGAATGAGTATACCCGGATTAAATACTTTGTCCTCGTTATTGGTTGAAGGCAAAACATCAACCTCGGAAAAATCCTCATAGAGAACCGAGTCACACTCGGGGGAAGGAAGGAAATCACTTGATCTAGGGGGATCAAGTTCGTCAATCAAGAGTTTAGACTCTTTGATTTTATCTTCCTTGGAGTCAAATGGATCATCATAAACATCATCATTATCGGACTCAAGTTCAACAAGATCATCATCGACATCATATCATTTATTGGTGGAGATGAAAAATAAGAGTATGTTCATCGGTTCAACATCTCGGAATGGTGATCAACAATGTATGATTATTAGGATCCTGCAAAGGATTAGCCTCATCAACCGAATCCTCGAGAATATAATCCATTTCCTTGGTAGGATCATGGTTAAGCAAATATTCTATTTCTCTAAGATCGGATTCAATATCAAAAGGAAGATCATCATTTCCCTGTGGAAATGTAATTAGAGCGAGTTCATCGGCGAACTCCTCGAGCAAATGGTCAGGAGAAGAAGAAGTGGTGCTGCCATTTAATGGATTATGAGAAAAAGGGAAAGGAGATGAAGGATCATTATTTAATAATTCCTCAATTAAACAAAGATCTCCCTTCGGGTTCCAAAGGTCGTATATCACCCCCGTGTGTTGGATAATGAGATCACTTGCGAGATAAGCTTCGAATTCTTCCCAAATTAAATCACTTTCTTCTAAGGAAGTAAGTGTGGAAGAAGAAGAAACAATAGGGTCCAAAATTGGAGTGGGATTGCCACTCAGATGATTTGTTGAAAACAAATCTTCAAGATAATCTTCATGAGAGACATTTTAGATGTCAATCATGTTGATTGATTCTTTTTGATGGGTGCTTCGTTAGAATAACTTGAAGTTGTATGTCTCATATTCAACGGTTAACCTTTCATCATGTCTTGAAGAATCATTTTCTTCTCCTGTGAACGTCAATCAAAGCACGAGCAGTCCTGTGAGAAAGGTGTTCCAAGATGAGGGGAACTCGAGAATCGCTCTCATACTCAACGATGGGACAAATTCGGCGGGGAATTGTGAAACTATCCAAACCGGAACAAAGACATCTTCTTGCCATTCCCAACCGGTGTACAAATTGCCCGGAGCTAGTTCAAGCGATATGCTAGGTGGAGAATAAGTCGGTAAAACTAAATTTTTCCAAATCGAGAGTAGCATCAAGATTGATCTAGCACCTAGAATCGGGCTGGGCCTTGCACATTGAGCTCACTAAAACCACACGGAATGAAAGAATTTCCCAGGGTACCTAGTTTTTGAGTAACTGTCTGAGGATCAACCGGCCTGAGCAATTTTCATTTAAGGGCCTCCTATTGTGAAGATATCGATCTTCACCGGTACCGATCCCCCCGAGTCCGCACTAGAGAGTGTATGAGACCATTATTTGACTATTATGATAATTTAAAGCTATACCCTCGACAGAGTAACTATGCAGCACATATCTTAGACGTCAGTCGCTAATAGGATGATCTCCACCTCTGCTTGTTACTTTTATGATCTATTGTGATTGGTACGTCAATTAGGATATGCGAAGTATCCATTTTAGGCTATATATTACTTTTCATGGTTCCAGATAACTCACGTTTAGAGTTTTGTATAATCTGTAGCCCCGCTTGGGATCCAAATGTAGTACTAAGGCTAGATTCGGTGTGTGATATGACAGTTGTATTTCTTGTATGGTAAGTGTACACGTCTAGTGGAATTGTGTATGCCCCTTGCTGGTTTACGACTTTGTAAGATCTGGTCACTATTTTCTTTTGAGCCTTTATTAAGTTAAGGTCTTGAATAGCTAGTTCTTTATGTGTCTGTATCCGCTCTCGTTAATGGTATGAACATTTTTTACCCAAACATCCTGAAATATTGGACTTTCTATTCTTTGCTTCTTTGATTGCTTTTTTTCTTGGTGGCATTCTATGAAGTGAAATAAGGGCTTATTAGGGGGTAAGCGGATCGCTGAATCGTATGTCGCTATAACCCCGCCTACCATTCTCTGGCTATCTACTTGTGTATCGCAGGCTAAGACGATTAGAAAATAGTGATTAAACCCTCTCTAGCTTTTTCACTATCAACCGCCATATATTACCTTTATAATCACATGAAGATTATGTCCTGTGTAGGTGAGGATGTATGAGATTTAGTATCTTTTGTGAGCAAGAGTGATGTGGTGCTCGAGTCTCCATACATGGGGTATACTCAGCGATTTATGTTTCAGGTTTCCGTTTAAGTCTCCTCTGCACGAGATGAACCATTTCCTGAATAACCAAGACTCCTGCCCTGATGGACCATAGAGCGATCGAGTAACATCGACATGAACTCCATAGATAAGTTCTACTAGACTTGTGAGGTGGATGAGATGAGTCTTCTTATCCATTTAATTCTACTCTGTTTGGTGTGTCTGCGCTCCATCTGGATGATTGTTCCCCCCCCCCCCCCCCCCCCCCCAGCCATTAAGCATCATCCACGCACTACCACATGGAGATCGCGAATGAAATGATCTGTATTACAGCGTAAAAAACTAAGGATACTTTTAAAGGTTTTCTCATTAGGAAAGAATCGTTGAGCGCCGATATCATTGTTCTTAGGAGCAAGTGGGGTGCATATTGGATGACTGATTCAATCTCACGCGTGTCTACGTACTTTCTTGATAGCCTTAAATGTATCACATCCTTTGATATAGTAAATTTATGCCGTGTTTCTTATGTTTACTGATGTAATTATTGCTATAGTAAATTCTTGAGATCCTGTTGAGATCATTTGCGTTTCAGTATTGAGCAGTGGATCTTTCAATTAGATAATGTACGAAGCAATTGTGAAGTATAATATAATAAAGGCGAATTCTGTGTTATGCATTACAGCAGACGAATAGAATTATCCTTCAGAAGAACACACTGTATCTGACCATCCTGTCCCCCCCCTCTCACATGTCTCTGAGATCTGACTATGCGAGTCAGTAGTCAGATATCGACCACCAGCAGCGTTGTATACGTGCTGCTTATTTATTTCACAGATAACCAAAAGCCCCTAGAATGCAGCATGCCATATTCGCCTCGTATCCATGTATGAATCCTTGTTACGGTTATTAAGGGCACGTATGACCTCAGTTGTATTGTAAATTAGATTACGAAGCTAAAATATTTTGGAAGCTAATTCGTGAATCTCGGCCAGACCAATCATCCCCACCCAAGAAACTTCCAAACTTGTGTGTAGTATGACCTCAGATTTGAGCTACGGAGAATCATTGAGCTCACATTCAGACAAATCATTGAAAAAGTGGAGATTCAGAACCTAAAATGAGTAGAGTGTCGGTCACTCGGTAGTGCTGTGAAGTCCAATATTTTCCGTACCCTACCATAAAAGTCGATTTTCAAAGATCAAAAGAGAAGAGGAGAGAGTCAAGCAAAGCTCTTAATTTCGCATAGAAATAATCTTTTTGTATTCTCTTATACGCATAAAGTAATTGTAACGATATTGATTTGGTATCATTCGTTTTAACTTTAGTTAGTTTACCATTGGCATTGAATTATTTATTTCTTTTTACCCCCCCCCACCTTCTATTGATTACAATGAGTTAGGCTAAGTACCTTGGGTTTAGCGCCTATGATTATGAAGATTTAAATGTTTGGGTTTTGTTTATAGCGACTCTTTAATTTATCGTTGAATTACTTGTTTATTGTTTAAGATTAATTTATACTTTTTTTACGTGCTTTTGTATTGCGACCTAGTTCATTTTTAACTGGATCTTAGTAGATTACGAACCTACATTAGCTTATATGGTGGATGGCTCGTCCATATATAGTGATTTATTAACTATCTGAACAATAGGAACTACCAATTCATTGCTTCTATTGGCATTTCGGGATGGCTCTCCATATAGTGATTTATATATCTAGAACAATAGGATCACAATTAATGCTCTATCTTTACTATTGGTTTATGTAAACAAGTTGGACTAGCAAGTGACCTGGGATCAACAAATAACGTACTGATTCCTTTGGTAAAGACTTTGACAGTGGACTACTAGAATATAAATTGCCATTAAGCAGTAAGTGGGTAAAGTCTCTATGAGCTAGGGTTTAATAAGATCACCATTATTAATCTCCTAATATAGATTATAATCAACAAATAGGATTATTTATGCGGATGCGTTTAATTGTGACAGAATTCTACGTGTTTAGGTTAGGAAGAAGTACCGCCTAAATCTTGGAATGATTTGCCGCCTCGAGATAAGCACTCATTGCACTAAATAAACAAACCAGCATTTTAATTGGATTAATCATGGTTAATACAGTTTTCTTATATTTGGCTAAACCGCTCTTCTATCTTTTGTTAATCTTCTTGCGTGTGTTATTGTGTCTTAAATTGATCTAAGTTACCACCAAACCTGTGCTAGTCTCTCAGACTGAATACCCCCTTTATCCGTTAGAATTAGGATTAACATAGGTTTAAGATAGTTTTAACATAGATTAAATTAACTTAGTTTAGTTAACCAAAATATTGATAGAACTATAGATTAACGTTCTCGCTTTTAGTGATCGACACCCTACTTACCAACGAAGCTACATCTGATCGGGTACACTGCCTGTTAAAGTGTTGTTTTAGGTAAAGTCGGTAAAATATAAATGTATAACTTGATAACTTAAAACCTGACTTAACGTATTTTCACGTCTTTGGTGTGTAATGCTATCCAAAAAATGACGGTGAGGATCCGGGTAAGCTAAAACCCAAAGCTGATATTGGAATTTTTGTTGGCTACGCACCTGCTAAGAAGGCTTACCGAATCTATAACCGAAAAACCCGATTGATCATGGATCCGATCCATGTAGAATTTGATGAGCTGACAACAATGGCTTCTGAACAATTTGGTTCAGGACCCGAGCTTCAACTTATGACTCCTGGAACAATCAGTTCAGGCGTCCTACAAAATTCTCCTTCTACAACACTTGATGTTCCACCAACTAAGAATGATTGGGATTTGTTGTTCCAGCCAATGTTCGATGAGTACTTTAATCTATAACAATTCGCATTTTCACATCATTCTACGTCAATAAATAATCAACCATTTATTTTAAACTTTTACGCGTTTACTTTTAATTTTCATCGTTTAGTTAAATCGCGTAAACTAAAATCAACATTCAACGTAAACCGTCATCAAACAAATAAAATTTTAAGTCAAACAAGTGTTATATAATTATTACGAAGATAATTTATAACTTTTCACTTTTTTTTATTGGTTACGTAAAACGTTAACGTTTCATAATAAATTACGTTTATGCATGCATGGAAGCACCAATACCCATTTATATTTCAACAAATACCCACCATTATACCCAATACTAAAAAATTATATCATTTCTACACAAATAAAACACTATGGCCGGTTACACCCTTAATCAACACAAGATTGATATTCAAAATACCTCTTTGGAAATTACCATGTGCTTAAGTACCATGTCCTTACACTAGTCACTTCTAGTTCACATAGGGAGGAGGAGAGAACTTGTCCTTAAACCACTTCTAATCCATGGTATTTATAAGTGGTTTGCTAGATACTTACACTATAACAGGAAGCCTAATGCAAGCCTCATTCACACATTCTCATTTCTTGCAAAAATCAAACTTCTATCTCTTTGTTTTCTCTCCTAAACTCACGGCTCAAAAAGGGAGCCAAAGAAGTTTTATAGTTTTCATTTCTACAACAATACAAGTATACAAGGGTTATTAAGGGTTGATTCTAAGGTGTATCAAGTGTTTTGCAAGACTAGGGTTTCATTTAATCAAGGGTTTTCAAGAAAGGAAATTAGGGTTTTATAAAAGGATTTTGGGTTGAAGATTAGGGTTTGATTTGTGTTCATCTCTTCTTTCATTCATACAAGGTCTAATGCCATCTCTATACTTTCATATATATTTCTTATATTTTCATACATCTTGTTTATATAGTTACATCACCATCTAGCTTTTATTTTAACAAGTTACAACAAGAAACAAGTTTATACATAATCAAGAAAATACATATTCATGGTGAAAAAAGTTTAAAATATGTTAGAATGCAAGAACATATTTTATTTGGTATATTGCAAGTGTTGGACAATTTATATAATTAATTGTTGAATTGATTATTACAAAATTTGTAAAGGTCCCTTATGTAACGAATGACTGTCCCACTCAAAGAAGAAGGTAAAACCCTTGAAGAAGCTCATTATACTCAATTTGGTAGACCTTTCCAATAAGGGGGCAATATAGAGCAGCAACTTTAGGATTCTACCAAAGAAATAATGCAAACCCTTCATATCAAGAACGAAGACAATCCAAGGCCAATGAATTCGAACTGAGCAAGTTTATGAGTGAATCAGCAAAAAGACATGAAGAAACTCCAACTTGATCAAGGTAGTGATTTGAGCTTCTACGGCTGCTGCCATCGGGAACCACAGAGCTTCATGTTAAAACATTAGTGATTCAAAGCGGAAGCACAACATAAGAAGGTACTATAGGAAAGGATTTAGTATCTACATAGCTTCTCAGAAACAAACAGAGGGGATATGTCAAGTCTAAATTTTGACTATTGTGAGAAGTCAGACTGACCCCGATACGGCGTATAGGATACCTTCCGATATATGTCGTTTCGGTCCGCCAAAGACCCCATAAAGAATAGTAAGCTGATGTTCGAGTCAAGACAAGCGACTATTTCATTTCTAAGTCATTTGAATGATTATTACTATGATGAAAAGAAGGGATCGTATATACTGCAATGCTTGGACGCTTACTCTTATAGAGCTACACGTGTCGATGATTCCCTACCTCGAAAGGAGAAAGACTAGGAAGTTTCACCTTACCCTGCTATATTAATAATGTTTGCTTTGAATATGCCCTTGCTGACTTAGGAACTAGCGTAAGTGTCATGCCCCCACTCAACTACTCTAATCTAGGGTTAAGGGGAATTAGTCACACTAGTTAACAGTTAAACGCTTAGCAGACAGGAATAGTGAAACATCCCAAAGGGAATTGCTAAAAAATGTTACTTAGTAGGGATTGGTAAGTTTGATTTTTAACCCGTAGACTTCCAACTAATAATAGATATTCCTCGAGGATGTCAAAGTTAGCCCTTGATCTCGGTAAGCCATTTTTGTCTACTCCCATCGCTAAGATTGGATGTGTCACAAAAGAATGATTACTTTTAGGTTGGGGATGAGAAAACTTATTTTTAATGTGTGTTGAAACCTATAGTAGCTTGAGAGAAAGATGGATCTTGATTTAGATGCTACGCTATATGGAGAGGACTTTGGTGTTATTAGTTCGTTTAGTCGCCTTTATATGGAGATTATATCGTATTAAACGTATCTAAAATGGTGCCACTTTAAACTACGTAGAGATCAAGTTGATAATTTGATGCCTACCATTAGGAAGGTGAGGTTAATTAATAACCATGTTTGACATAATCAAGATATAGAATAAGAAAGTTTGGCGAATACCCCCCACCCCCCCCATACTTTTTGTGACTTTGGAGGCCAAAAAGATCTAAATTGATTGTGCCTACAACTTAATATTTTCGTGCATGATAGGATTTGAACATGTAAATGCTAAGTCTAAAAATTTGCTAAACAGCTATGATGAAGGACAAAGTTGATTATAAAAGGAAGAACGTAGTTGGACTGTTATAAATGTACCTTATATTTGTTGGAAATTTTTTTTTCTAACTAATTTTGTAGTAGTGAATAATATGGATGGCTACGAGATCAGACACGGGTGATGTCATTCTTTGGAGAGCCATTTACAAAGCTTCGTGTGTGGGAATAAGAAGTTTGATTGGATAATCACTATCCAAATGGTAATGTTAACTGAATTTAACCAAAATTGCGATTTCATGTCCGAAGTTTTGAACATCTATCCAATGCCAATGCCAACAAGATCAGTGCCATTACTAAAGGTGAATATGCATGAATAGCTGAACTGAATGGGAATCTCACATCCGTACCAAAAGCTCAAAAGATTCTACAAAGGAGTCTTGAACTTAGGACCTGAATATATCCGAGATGCAAAAATGAAAGAATGGCTCACACATAGGCACATAAGCATGCATGAGATGGAGTAGAAGAAAGCTGAAGAAAAAGTCTAACTTAAAGACTAGCTGAAATGATGAGTGTGTCCAGGAGACAACCGGGACTGTTTTTTATTTTATCGAGTTGTATTCCCAGACATCAATACACCGGATCCCTGCTCCATACCATACGGCGTATTGAATGTCTGGACATTATCAGTTCCTTCATTTAATACTTTATTGTCAGTTATGTCTATACAGTGAGCAGAACTGATCCGTATAGATACTTTTTATACGTCTTTTATAAAATACAGTTACCCTTCCCCTCTTTCTGCGCGTAATCCAGGTTCGTTTAGATACGAATATTGTTTCCTGCACAGTTTTTTTGTTTTTATAACCGTTAGTGATACCTGAGATAGGATTTTTGCTATAGGTGTTTCCTACATTTTCATCATATTGACCTCGTGTGAAAAGAATATCAAACAGTTGGTATAGTGTATCTATAAGTCTGGAATCCTATGTGTGTTGTAGTCATGCTGGATATCTGATGATTTACAACACACATTTCTTGCTAACTATACTCATCTTGGCGAATCTACCAAGCTAATATGCAAGGGAGTTTCTGCGTCAATGTCTTCTAATTCTTTTTCATTTTCCCTTTGTTTTATGTTTTATCTATACATCAAGGACGTTGGTTTTTTTTAAAGTGGGTTGTGGGAGATGGGAATATACAGTGACGATACTTGTCTATTTTCACATTAAAAATGCTTAAATTTATGCTTCAAATTAAAAAAAATTTATAAGCATTTATTTTGTGAAAATTATAGTTTTACATACCTGCACATATAAAACCCTTATTAGATATTTGTGGGATCTCAACCTTATACGTTTCCAATTGATTACCTAAATCCCACCAAAAATATGAGTGTTGCAATGATGTGGTAGACTTTAGAACTTTAGCCTAGGTATATCTATTCGAGACCACAATAATAAGTACTATGGATTTAGATGGAGTAACTTGTTTAAATTGGTAAATTTCTAGGATTACTGACTCGTGTTGTTCTTACCCCTTTTTTATATAAATAAATATAGATAAATATAAATATATAACAAAGATCAAGATCCACAAAATCAATGAAACCGGAAGTAGTATAGAGTGTTTCCGGGTCGTTATGTCCCAACGAGGCTAGAATGGAAAATTGAATGACGAAATGATAATTGATGTTTGAATATGACCAGGATGTGATTATGATTGGGCACTAAACCTTAATAAGCAAATGCACACAAAGATAAGAAAGGAAAATAAGCTAAAATGAGCATAAAGCTAGAAATGGTAAAAACACTTAAAACTTTTTAAACTAAGACACAAATAAGCTCAAATAAGCTTAAGACAGGACAAAATAAGCTAGACTAACTCTAAATAATCAAATTCAGCAAGCAATTAAGCTAGCTAAACAGGAGAAACTCAGCAGTACTAACAACAGTACTAACAGTATTAACTAACAGTACTAACTTGGAGTTAGTACTGCTAGCTTTGAGTTAGTACTGCTAGCTTTGAGTTAGTACTGCTAGCTTTAACAGAACACAATGAAACAAGAAATGAGCAAATAGGCTAAAACAGATATTTAACTACCCCTAATAAGCACTCAGGCATAAGAATAAGCAACTAGATTAAACTAAAATGGCAAATAAGCTAAAAAGCTACAAACTGATAAACTATTAAAATTGCTTTGAAAAGGCGAATAAGCTTAAATAAGCTCTACTAAAGACAGTAAACGAAAATGGGCTTAATCTACTCTAAAAAGCTAAGGAAATCTTAAATAAGCTGAAACAATAAGCTAATAAGCAAAAATGATCAAACAGTACTAACAGTATTAACTACCAGTACTAACTTGGAGTTAGTACTGCTAGCCTTGAGTTAGTACTGCTAGCTTTAAAATCCCAAAAGAGAACCAGCAGTACTAACTATGGGTTAGTACTGCTTGTTCCAAACACCCCTTAAAGTTTTCAAAGATCATTTTTCTTTTTATTTTAAGATGATTTGGTCCTAAATTGTTAAAAACAGATTATCAAATAACAGAATAAAACACTTATAAGCAGTTTTTAATCACTGATAAGCACTTAAATAAGCTAAGTCAATCTAGCAGTTTTAACTCATAACTAACAGTACTAACTAAGAAAGTGACACAAACTATTTTTAAACTAACAACT
>BQNB010081134.1:6097-29718 GCA_026074375.1 Tanacetum coccineum
GTGAATAGGAAAGTCACTAGAGTGAAGGCAATATGAGTTGTTGATCGATGCAATGACATGATTGGCAAAGATGATTAGACAAATGATTGCTCTATACAATTCTCTTTTGGTATGGTTTTAGACTGTTCCTAATCCGTTTAAGTTGGTTGTTAGCACCCAATATGTTAGATGAAAATTAATGTAGGAGCAATGATTAAGGACTTTGGTTAATATTATGGTTTGCTTAACAACGTTCACATATGGTTGTGGGAATAATGTTAGTGTTTAGTATCAAGTTTATAATGTTTGCAATGATGAATAAAACATGTCTAATAAAGTAATGAATACTTTTATCACTTTATTATCAGGTTTGAGTTTGTGTAACGATGAGTTCAAATCCAAATCTAAGAAAGAGGAGAGTAAGAATATAAACTGTCACATTGACAAAATTAACATGCTTAAGTACTTTAATAAATTAAAAAAAGAAAGGTGCATTCTCTAAAATTAATATGCCTTCTCTAAAAAAGGAAAAAAGAAAATAATACATGGAAACAAATAAATAATGTAGGTCCAAAGTCTTGGATCTGTTTAGCCTTTTGTAGGACAATAGCCAACTTGAATAAATCCAAATCAACTATATGAGAGACACTGACTATGAATACTATGTGCTAATGCGGAATCTTAACATAAGTACTAAGAAGAACACAATGTAAAATTTTGCTATTTGCTATTTTCTATTAATTTCTATTAGAATACTATTTCAATCTCATTCTAAACATTGTGTCGTAGGGTTCCTTTTATACACCAAGGAAACCCTAATGGGCTTTACAAACGTGTGAAAGGATAATGCATATCCTTTCCTAAGATATCTCCTAAGATATCTCTAAGATAACTATTATCACTATTCTGTTACATAAACAGACTTAACTAGACAAGATCAGTACTAACTATAGTACTGCCAGACTTAACTTAGTACTGGCAGACTTAACTATGTCTACCAGACTTAACTCTATAACTACCAGACTTAAGTCTGTTTACAATAATTCCTAACAATGTCGTATATTAGGAGACCTTGTCTGATCACTATATAATCTTGGGCGTAGAAGAAAAACAAATTGGAGACAGTTACAAAAAGATTTAAAGAAATTGGTAGTGGTAGATTTGCGACAACATATCTCTATAAAGATAAGTCAACTGGTAAAAAAATTTGCTTATAAGTCAATAGGTAAAGAAAAACTTATAATTATGGGATAGTTTAGTAAAGTCTCAATAGCAAATAACTCTCAATACCACTCTAAGCCCTAGAGTCAGTTCAGGCCATCTACAATGGGGTGATATGGCATAGTTCAATAAAAAGAATTAGATGACACCTCATCATCCAATGCCATTGTGAGAACCGTAGGTGTAATATGAGTTGGTCTCTGCTTGCACCTTATTTATACTCATATAGTGGGCCTTTTGGTGTTTTATTGATAATTTTTAATTGAAATATATAGATATTGAAAAGATGAAATGAAGAAAAGGTTAAATGGTGGGCCTTCTCATTAAATCATATAAGGTGTAATGGGTTGTAAGTGTTTTATGTAAAAAGGTTAAATGATGATGTGTAAATGTATTAAACTCATAAAAATCTAATGCATTGGAGATGCCCTCAGTAAAGTCTTCAAAACAGTGGCCCTAACTGATCAAGCAATTGAACGTGTGGAAGCTGGTGTTCTATTCATTCACTTATCTGCTTGAGAATCCGATTTCGACACCCCCGACTATTATTGTTGAGGTCACTGAGACGATGATATATCCATCTATTACGTGTATAATCCACTCTTTTCATTGTTATAGTTAACTATTGTAAATGTTTTAAGTTTTGCATAGCTGGAATAAAGGCAATATGTGAAGGTCACACAAGGTACACTTCTAACGCAGGTACTCTCAGGCTCCCAACAGCAATATGTTAGGCTATGTTTATTGGCAACTGGTAGAAGGCACACACTATTAAATACATAATATTATATTAGAAAAAGTACAAAATAAATGAATCAACCTAACCAACTGGTTCCTTGCATGATTCTCAAAGTTTTCGGCCAATCTTGCCATGTTGTGCCACATGTCACAATATTTATGGTACATCTATAATTTCATTTACTTAAAATAGATTTTGAAATAAATAAAATAATAGATAAACTATTTTATTTTTTATTTTTTAATAATAATTATACCATTTTATTTCACTTATAACATAAAAATATAAAATAATTTTTTTATTAAAACTTTCACTTTTTAAAATATACATATAAAGTAAATATTTTATTTAATATATAATTTTAAATAAAACTTTTAGTAAGTAAATTAAATACAAAAGAAATAATATTATGTAGGTCCCTGAGTATGAAAGTGGGTCCATGAGCCTTTTGTGCGGGTCCCTGAGTCATTCTTATATATTTTTTTGTAAAGGATTATAGCTAGTTTGCTACAAAAATTATAGCCAAGCTATCCTCTAATATTATATGTTACGTTGGGTTGTTGATAAATGGTAAAAAAGTTGAGATTGGTTGTATGTATATATTATATAGATGAAGGAGTAAGAAAATAATATTTTAATGAAAGATTGGATTAGGAGAGGATGTGAATAAAAGTAAAGGGTAAGTTCCATCATTTGAGATGTAAAACCAATGTTCTTTGATAAATTGACCAAACTCAATCAAAAGATATTTGTAGATCTATAACTCTAGATATGTTTTTGTTCATTTCTTGATGTAGAGGAGAATGATATTTCTTATGCAAATCGATGAGATTGTGGTTAGTATGGGGCAAAGCAGAGTACATTACAAACCGACCTTGCTATTTATTTCCCAAGAGATAAGGTTGAGTGCTATTCACCTTTTTCTGTATTCATTTTGATACATATAGCAAATAAAATAATTTAGTCCTCAGATTATTTATGTAACTGAAAATTTATTGTCTTAGAATTCACATTGTACATGTTCACTATGTCAGCAACTGATTTGGCATAATGTTATATATCACAGGCTTGATGTTCAAAGCGTTATAGACAATGATCCCCCAGATCATCAAGTAGATGCAAAACTAGACTTAGTATTTCATGGTTGTAGCTTTTGTGCAATTTCTCAAAGTCCCCTATGTAAGGGTTGTGGCATTTGACTAGAATAATATGTAGTTTTTCTAATAAATTAAATTTTGATTCTATAATAGTAAATTAAGCTGATATGTTTAGTAAGAAAAGATATAAGAAAAGAGATACATGATGTTTCAAAGCTTTTGAAAATTTTGAGTGAACTTAGATCTGGTTTAACCCGTTTTGATCAGTTTGACCCATTTGGCCTTTTTACATTACTGATACACTTTTCTCATACCTCGTGGAAGAAGTGATTGGGTTCATTTGATTACATTATTGTTACACTTTTCAAATTTACCTGTCTGACTTGCTTGAGATAGAATACAACCGAAATAAACCATTTATACTAATTTAATCATACATGAATACAAAGTTTGCACGTACTGCCTTTTGACATCTTGATGTTGTTGGCCTATGTGCAGGTCACTCTATTTAATGCTAAAAGGAGAAACAACAAGCACTTTCTATCCATTATCTTTGGTGACTAAAGAGGTGAAAGCTTTTCTAAGTGAACTCTCATAGGCCACTCTTCATGTATTGCATGTTGTTTATTGTCTAAATTAAGCAAATATATCACCTTCTTAGGCAATGAAGTCATAAAATGAATAACAGTAGCATTTCAAACAAACATGAATCCATACCCGTATGACAACTCCAACAACAACATGTCGATCGAAAACACTGTTAAGAACGCTTTTTACTTTAAAGATGACAGCATTGAAATCAACAACAAAATCATCTCCCTGGTGCACCTGGACAACAACTATAACAATGATTATACCGAACTGCATGGGATCAGATTCCCTGCCCTTTTAAGTACGTTCGACACCCTGTAAAGTTGTTGGAGTCTACAAGCCAAGGCACTTTAGGATATATATACAGTTCACATACGCAAACCTTGAGCAGCAACAACTCGGGTTTGTAGCGTAATGGTGGTAACTGAAAACTATAAAGCAGGAAGTAAATGGCAGATTCAATTTGATCAAGTATGTGCATGTTTTCTCTTGTGTATCTAATAAGAACCCATTGTGTATTAGTCAATATATTTATAAGTATTAATTATTTTGTATTAGGCCCATTAGTGTGATTAGGCCTAAGCTCATAGTCTAGAATGTTCTCTTGTATCCTATATATAGATTGGTTGTTATTAATAATAATCAAGCAAATCAATTATTCTAATATGGTATCAAGAGCAAAATCGATACTTCCTTAAATTTTCTCCATATCTCTTCCCTTATCCATCTATCTTCCCTTCTCCATCTATCTTCTAACAGGTTCTTGAAGAAAAAAACAAGTTACGGCAGATTCACTAAAAAAAGAGGAAAGAAAAAAAATCAATTCGTCAATTATCGGTTTTGATTGGTTTGGCTGACGTGTGAAAAGAAGAATCATTGCAGTTGTTTGGTCCTTGTTTGTGGTTTGCTATTGCAGTAAGAAGAAAGAAAAAAAGACATCTTTTATTTATTATAATTTTCCTTCGATCAATTAATATGTTAAATATATATCAGCGGGTAATTTAGGCGCATCTCGGTATATGCTCCCACTGGCCTTTAGCGCCATGACTAATCAGGATCCGACATGGAATATGGACACAGGTGTATCATCTCATCTCAATTCACATATAAGTAATTTAAATACTGTTTATAATAAATGTTTATATCCATCTATTTGTGTTGGTAATGGTAAATCCATACCTGTTACCAACACCGACCATAGCATCTTACCTACCCTTAATCACCCTTTACACTTACATAATGTTCTAGTCACCCATAATATCATCAAAAATCTTATTTATGTTCGTCAATTCACTAGAGATAATAATTGTACTGTTGAATTCGATGCATTTGGTTTCTCAGTAAAGGATTTCTTAACCCGTCATATCCTCCTTAGATTTTATAGTTTGGGAGATCTTTACCCAGTTACATCGCCTTCCCCTACTCCACATGCTTTGCTTTCTGTGAGTCCCAGTATGTGGCACCAACGCCTCGGGCATTCCGGTGAAGACGTACAACATTCTCTTAAGTCTCTTGTATATTTCTTATAATAAAAGTGTAGTCCTACATCTTTGTCATGTGTGACAGCTTGGAAAAAATCATGTGAGGAGTTTCGTTTACCATTTCAAAATTCTATTGCTACTCGTTCTTTTGAGATTGTGCACTCTGATATTTGGACTTCTCCCATTGCTAGCTCCGGTGGTTTTAGATAATGTGTGTTTTTTCTTGATCATTATTCTCATTATTTGTGGATTTATCCTCTGCGTTCCTAATCAAGTTTTTCAAAAAATTCCTACAATTTTGTTTCTACTATGTAAATAATATGTCAAGTATGATATTGCAGGCTTTTCAGTATGGCCATGATGGTGAGTTTGACAACACCAATCTCCTTAACTTGTTTGCTCAAAATGGCATTCAAGTCTGTTTTTCTTGCCCAAAAACGTCACAAATGGAAAGTCGGAGCGAATGATCCGCACTATTAATAATGTCATTCACACCCTTCTTTTCTAAGCTCACCTTCCACCTACCTTTTGGGTCGAGGCATTACATATAGCTGCCTACCTACTCAATCTCTTACCCTTATTTGCCATTCAAAATAAGATACCTTGCACTAAACTATTTAACAAACAACCTGATTACTCACGATTGCGTATCTTCGGTTGTCTTTGTTACCCACACCTTCATTCCCCTCATAAACTTGCACCTCATGCCACCCCTTGTATTTTCCTTGGATACCCCGCTTATCATCGTAGGTATCGATGCATTGACCTCTCCACTAACAAAATCATCATTTCTCGCCATGTAACCTTTGATGAACTCTAGTTTCTGTATGGTCCCATCACTTTATTACAACCTACATCTTATACTTTTCTTGACCCGACTCCATCTCTAATACATCAACATATCATTCATAATATAAGCCAGCATCATACGACTCCACATGCACCTATTACCCATATGGTCCAAAATAACCCAAGTCCTAGCCCAACACCTACCCCAATGCATAGCGTTACACCACCCTCGGCCCATCCTGACACTCCACCCCACCACAACACATCACAATCCACTATACAATCCCCGACCTAACCTAATTTTTCCCATACCACCCCTACTTCAGCAACTACACACACGATACCTAATCCTCCCACTCGAACTCACCCTATGGTCACACGTTCCCAAGTTGGCACCGTTAAGCCCAACCCTCGTTTTCATGGTCATACTTCTCCTATTTCTCTTATTCCTAAGTCTCCCTCTGTTGCGTTATCAGATCCTAATTGGCAAGATGCTATGTATGATGAATATAATGCTTTAATTAAAAACAGTACTTGGGTTCTTGTTTCGAAACCACCCAACGTTAATGTGGTTCGGTCTATGTGGTTGTTTCGGCATAAATATCATGCCGATGGTTCATTAAGCAGGTATAAGGCTCGTTTGGTGGCTAATGGGCATAGTCAACAATTTAGTGTTGATTGTGATGATACTTTTAGTCCTGTTGTTAAACTGGCTACCATTCGTACGGTTCTCAGTCTTGCCTTGTCTCGGAATTGGCCTATTTATCAGCTTGATGTTTAGAATGAATTTCTTAACGTCGACCTTTCTGAGACTGTGTAAATATATCAGCCACCAGGTTTTGTAGATGCTCGATTTCCCCATCATGTGTATCGATTATAGAGATCTTTATACGGATTGAAATAAGCACCTCGTGCTTGGTTTCAACGTTATGTAGGTTATGCGAACAGGGTTGGTTTCTTGTCGAGTCGTTGTGACTCGTCCTTGTTCATATATCAACATGGTTCTGAGGTTACATATTTATTGATTAATGTTGATGATATTGTACTGACGGCATCTTCTACGGATTTACTTCAACGTGTTATCTCTTTTCTTCATAGGAGTTTGATATGACTAATTTAGGGGCGCTTAATTACTTCTTAGAGATTTTTGTTGCGCGTGACTCTACAGGCATGTTTCTGTCTCAAAAGAAATATGCTTTGGAGCTTTTGGACAGGGCTCATATGGCTAATTGTAATCCAACTCGGACGTCGGTTGACACGGAATCCAAACTTGGTTCTGACGGGGATCCTATTTCTGACCCTACTCTCTATCGCAGTCTTGCAGGTGGTTTGCAGCACCTTACATTTACTCATCCAGATATCTCTTATGCAGTGCAACAGGTTTACCTTCATATGCATGATCCTCGAGAGCCTCATTTGGCAGCTCTTAAGAGAGTTCTTCGATATGTTCATGGCACATTGGCCTTTGGGCTCCAACTTTATGCATCCATTACAGGTTCTCTTGTTGCATATACCGATGCTGATTGGGCTAGTTGCCTTACTACCAGGCGGTCTACATCTGGTTATTGTGTTTTCTTGGGAGATAATCTACTCTTATGGTCAGCCAAACGGCAACATACTCTCTCTAGATCAAGTGCTGAAGCTGAGTACAGAGGTGTTGCTAATGTTGTTGCCGAAACTGCCTGGCTTCGTAATCTTTTCAGAGAGCTTCATACACCATTATTATCTGTCACCCTTGTCTATTATGACATTGTTAGTGTTAGGAATTTTGTATAACAGAATTAATTCTGTTAGTATTATAGTTAATTCTGCTAGTGTAATAGTTAGTACTGGTAGAAGGTTTATCATAGTTAGTACTGGCAGTATTAAATAGTTAATACTGTTTATGTAATAGTTAAGTCTGCTTACGCAGAAATTAGTTAGAGTCATATATATTTGGTTGTAATATACTTAAATATTGAAACTCGTGGAAGTGTTGTAGATTTATATAGTTTTAGGATGAGATTGGATTTGTAAATGGATTTGTGGATTGTGGATTTGTAGATTGGTGTCATTTGTGGATTGTGGTCTATAGGAATAGAATCAGTGGAAGGGAAAAAAGGTAGGAACATTAGTTATCGTTTTCGTTTGTCGTTTAATTGTTAAAGACAAAATTATAGCGGATAAACGGCGATTTATTAAAAATAGACGAAATAAATATATTTTCTAAACTCCGCTTTTATAGTGTCAAAACTTGTACTTTTAAAGTGTCGAAAACTTGCGTTTTCATTTATTATTAATCGCACTACTTTAAAATGATTTTCTTAGAATAATAGTATCCGTTTCGTTGAAAATAGTAACTAGACTATAAATAAACTATATGAAATGCTAAAAGTGTAAATCTAGAATTTAACAAAAAGACTTAGTAACGAGCTACGACTATTCAAAGTTGGACAAAATTTTCTTATAAAAGTGTTAGAAACTTTTATTAAAATGTTGACTTATACGAAAAACTTAGTTTGACTTTAAAAGTCAAACGCGGATATGTCAAGGTGATAAATAATCAAAATAACTCATATGCATATTCATATTTCATTTTCATTAACTTAAAGCATGCATACATCATTTAGGTTGCGGTTAGGAGTTGCACCATTACATGCTTGATCGAACTTTTGTTGTTGTGCGAACTTGCTTGAGGTGAGTTTCATAGTCTTGTTTTTATAAATACTTTTACAAATCTCGGAGTGAGATGCATAGCTTGTTTTCCTTTTGGACGCAAAAACTTTACTTTTTATATGATTACAGATTAGCCTAAGTACCGTTAACCCACTATGCCTCATCATGAACCATTAATTACTTGTATAAGCTTGAGTGTTTTAAATAGATCTATTAGGATTGATAGTCCCTATCAGGGTATTGGTGATTCTTACCAGATTTGGAAATACCGAATAAACGGACGTATACCATGTCGGAATACTAGGTGGTCTCATGCTGGACACCTACTTGGGCACTTTACCTTGCATTAATTTGCATACTTTGTCTAGCTTTGGTGTCATGAGCTTATTGCAATCGTAATTACTTTCGGTGATGTAGTATGTGTTACAATAGTCATCCCTTTTAAAATCTTGCGGTCCATATTACTATTTGCTTAAACCTATGAACTCACCAACTTTATGTTGACACTTTTAAGCATGTATTCTTAGGTGCTTAATCCCGTAAGAGCATTTATAGTCTTTGGAGTCCGCATCATCATCATGGCTCATCTCATGGATTTTACTGCATTCAAATTATTCTCGTTGTATTTTTATCAAATTATGACTTATCTTGATGCAATACTTTTGGGACCGCTTGTCTAAAACTTATTTAAAATTTATGTATCAACGAGAGTATTTTTAAACGACTCATTTAGAGGTCGTTCTCTTTATCTTGTGCTTGTGTATTATGAAGTCACCACCCCTGAATTACCCTTCTGCTGCGATATTTTAGGGATGTGACATTATGTAACTGTGATTTACCTGAAGACTAAAAAGATCTCGTGTAAAAGTATAACTATATTAGTCGACGGGCAATGTATAGGGGTGTTCTCCACCTTCCAACATCCATGCCAACCAATTTATCAACACGTTAGCATCACTTCCTTTCATTGAGTTATTAAGTAAATACGAAGACTAATGTAAATACGAAGATTGGAGGACTGAATTGTTTTATTAGAACTAAAAAGGAGTATAATCATGGTTGCTATTGAAAAGGAGCATAGTCATGCGAAACTCAATATCTTCAACATCATCTTAAAAATACCGGCATACCACCTATCACACCATCAACAAACTAATCTAAAACATAAAAATGTGAAATTTAATTTAAAAATATAACGTCAACGTCAAACAGTGACACTAAAAATAATTTTTGATCATACTTTCAAGCGTGAATAAATATAGTTGAAATAATATTACTAGTTGTATATACTGTCCGAGCCTCGTACATACACAGGCATTAGTACTAAGATAATTTATTTAATGCTTTAGTGACTTTGTTAAATGTATGAAAAAAATGTTACTTACTCGCTATAACGTGATTATTTTATATATGAATTTTACAAATTTAAATAATTCACACAATTTAACAAAACAAACGACTCGATTTTACTCACGTTCAGACTTTCTAACTATAAGATGATACTATTAGTCAATATATTTTATTGGTCTCCTTCCAATATTAGTTGATTTATATTTGGATCATTTGTTAATCATGAGTTGTACGATTTGTCATATTAATCTTGGGCTCAAGCCCATCTCCTTTGTAATCCATATATACTTTGTATTTTGATGAGAAATGATCAAGGAAACCATTAGCCTTCAACATAGTATCAAAGCCAGTATTTTTTCTCTCCTAGTTTTTCTCCCAAAAAAAAGTCTCCTAATTTTTCTCCCTAAAAAACGTCTCGTATCTTCCCCCTTCCTCATCCCAGCCGATCCAATAAAAAAACAACGTGGTAAACCCTACTTAACAAAAATCGGCTCTCATGGCCGTTGAAGCCAACCAAGGTACCTCCAACACAACTGATCGAGGTCGTTGACTCTATCAAAAATATCCTTAATTAACCTACTTTAGAATAGGGTAAGCAAGGGATCGTATCTACGAGGAGCTTATGGTTAACACTAAAATTCCTATTTGATTAAACGAAAAACAATAAATTATTTTGATTTATATTGATTAATTATAACTACTATTTAAACTAATAAAAATAAAATGATTAAAACTAAAAAGCAATAAACTTAAAGGTGTAAAACTTATGGATTAAAAGCACAATCACTTCCGGTTTTAGGTTTGATCACAATTAATATCTAATGTATTCGTTTTACTAGAGATTACGGTTGCTCGAGTTTCATAGACAAAAATTAGTATTAATTCAATAATTAATTTTGGGCACGGAATATGTGTTTTGGCACCACTCGTCTCAAACGTCACATGGATCGATTTGGCACGAACGGGACAACCACTATATTATACCGTCTTACAACTAACTATTAAATTAATTTAATAACACAATGATGGAAGACATAAAATATGCATTAAGATTAAATCAACATCAAAGTGTTCACAACTCTAAAATCGTTCAAACGAATAAATCATTAAAAGTACAAAAAGATCAAACCCTAGTTCCGGTTGTGATCGCGGGATGTTTAGCCGGACATGATTATGTGTCTGACCCTAGTGCTCTTCGTCTCTTGTGTAGTCTGCTGGCATAGGATACTGACTTGACTCTTTTTGTGTCGTCTGGGGTTAAATCCCTAGGACGAATTGTTTTTTCAATTAATAAGAGAATGCCATATATATTTCTTTCTCTAATGTGTTCTCCACATCAAGAATCCTAAAGCCCAAAGGCTTCTTTTTATTTCTGCTCCACGCCAAAAGCTAAAACCACAAAAGCCCAAAATGGCTTTCCTTTTCTTTTTTTCATGGGTCACAGCCCAAAACCAACAAGATTCCAATAATCACTTTCCTTTAGCTAGGCCCAACCACGAATTGGCTGTTCCAACAGAAATATCTACGAGGTACTTCAGATTCTCATGTGTTTTATCACTTGAAAATAAAGACATCTTTTTTCTCTTTTTGTAGCCTTTTGAATCACTTAAAACGGAGCTCGGACGAAGAAGTTATGACCAAAACATTACACGTGTCTAAATCTTTCACTCTTCAACATTTTACTTCTTTTCTTGTCACTTTCCGTGTCGTTTCACCATTTGCTCACAAAGTCGCCATTTTAGCTCTATTTTATCCATAACCTACATAATCACAAAACACCTCAAAGTAGCTTATATAAAGGATAATAACAATGTATAATTACACAATTAATGCATATTGAGGTGTATGTAAAATGCACCGATCAAACCTCTCCAACTTACCGCTTACTCGTCCCAAGGAAGAATTTAAAAATGATTTAACAAAAATGATCAAGGAAACCATTAGCCTTCAACATATACTTTGTATTTTGTTGAGAAATGATCAAGGAAACCATTAGCCTTCAACATAGTATCAAAGCCAGTATTTTTTCTCTCTTAGTTTTTCTCCCAAAAAAAGTCTCTTAATTTCTCTCCCTAAAAAAAGTCTTGTATCTTCCCCCTTCCTCATCCCAGCCGATCTACAAAAAAAACAACGTGGAGATGGTCCACTTCTTATTGGCGAAAACTTTGGTGGCATGGGCTCATTCACTTGATTGATCTTTTGAAACCTTGATGTTGGCATACTATCGCCTTTGTGTCCTTTACCACGTGGAGATGGTCCGCTTCCTGTTGGCGAAAACTTTGGTGGAATGGGCTCATTCACTTGATTCGTCTTTTGAAATTTTGATGTTGGCATACTACCGCCATCATCATGTCCGCGACCACGTGGAGATGGTCCGCTTCCTGTTGGAGAAAACTTTGGTGGAATGGGCTCACTAACTTGATTTATCTTTTGAACTCTCGATGCTTGAGTCAAATAATGATCTTGAAGAACAAATAAAAGAAGAAAGGAAAGAGTTTGAATGATGGTGCACCTCATGATGGAGGTTTTTTGGCTAGCAAAGGCTTAAACAAAATCTGTAAAAGGTTAGTTAACTAATATTTAGATTGATGCTTGCTTAGTATCACATCTTGCAATTTATATACATGTCCATACAATGTTCTCCGCCCTTTAGTTTCATGATCACGTGTATATTGCAATATCATGTGAGCCTATCACATTTATCTCCCTAGCAAAGCATGAACTTTTTCAATAATTTCTGGGATTCACATTTTTAATGGTAGAACTTCGGTTAGAAGAGAATGTACATATGAGTATATGAAAATATCATGTGAGCCTATCACATTTTCCTTCTCACTTAACACTTGATTTTTGTTTTTTTCTTATTTATATAAGGAAAAAACAAGACTCACATGTTACACATATTAGCTAAAGGCATAATCATATTAACAAATTGTTATGGTAAATTGCACATTTTCACATGGTTTATCCTCAACCAACAATAAATACAGAGCTTTCACATTTTACTATTTTTATACACATTTTTTTGCAGGATCACCATTTTTAGGGGAAATACTTTTTTTTAATCATGATTTTTGACTTTTTAGCCGACTATTAAAACCGTAACAATGGCAAAATTGAATGTTTTCATAATTTTACAACATGTTTTTATATCTAAACAACCTTGTGCAAAATAGATTTGAGAAATAGTTTAAATAGAAATTTTTTTTTAGTAATGGCTCAAAACTTAAAACGATAAACCATCATATCACTAACAAAAAACAGTGACATAATAAAATTGTTGAACATTTTTCGGGTAACTATTGCGTTAACTAAATTTATGAATAAGGATCATTGATATCGCTTGATAAAAAAATTAATGTAGCAAGATAAATGTGGAAGGAAATATATGTTGATTTGCATGATAAGGAAGTAATATAGAAATTTTCTCATACACTTCATGTTCAATCGATAAATTCTGATATTGTGTAATGACTTATGCGAGATACAACCTTGTCAGTCTATTTCCCTATTTCCCTTTGTAAGTTGTCATGAATCTTGCTTGCGTGCCAAGATTCCAGCCTCAGATACTTGTCCCAAGTCCTGTTGTAGTGACGATGTACATAATTGATGTAGACTAAAAATGAGATAACACAAAGTGAATCTATTGATTCTCGCGAATACCTGAAACAACCCTTTCAACTATCGTTGATTCACTAGAATACCGATAATCACGATAAACTTTCCAAAATTTCATATATTTCATAACTGGTTATTCCAACACCACATACAACTATTAAATAGATATAGGAAATCGAAAATGAGCCCCAAAGACAAAAATGTGCCGAAAACTGGGCAATAACAAAGTCCAGCAATTTTGGAAAAAAATGAAAAGGTAAATAACTCCTAAAATAGGGCTTTTTGCGGCCCGAAAGTTCCATAAACCACCGTAGGCGTTTACCACGACGTTCTCCTCCCTTCAAGCTTCGATTTGACTGGTTTGGGCCTGAAACGGAGTCACGTAGCACAAGTTATGCTAATTTGAGTGAAGCCCTTTGTTAGAAATAGAAAATAATATGCTTGTAAGCATTATTATAAAGTGCAGGGACTAGTTGTGTCAAGTTATAAAAGTCATTAAATATTACTACTATAAATAGGGATTATTTATGTCAATGTTAATAGTATCAAAATTAATTAATCAAAAGACTTGTTTAATATTTCTCTCTCTAAACACACACACTAATTACACCTTAATGCTCACACACTAATCCACCAATCACGATCTTAATCTCTAATATGTGGTATCATTGCCGGTGATTGCGGGTTAGTGTGTCATTCTTATGCTTAAACATGTTTTAGAGTTGAGTATGTATAGAATTTGTTGATTTTTACTTGTCATTTTGTATATTTATGAGTTTTAGATATTTTTAACGCTAAATCTTTGTGGTTTTAGTTGTTAAAAGTGTTTAGAAACATAAATCTACAAGAAGATTTAAGTAAAAACGGATAGGAATTGAATTTGATTAGTTTCGGTCCTTAATCGATTCTATTTCATTAGTTTCGATGCTTATTAGTATAGATCTGATAGTTTCGATGCTTAAAACGAGTTTTAATTTGTTAATAGATAGAAATAAGAGTTGAAAATGGTTATTTTGGTAAGTTTCGGTTGCGAAAGTAAAGGTTTCAGTCAAAAAACGATTATTGTTACGGTTTCGGTTGGAAAGTTAGAGTTTCGGTTCACTAACCGCTCCAACCGAAAGTACTAGTTTCGGTTGATCTAGTTTCAGTTGATATAGTTTCTTTATTTTTTTTTTTTTTTTTTTTTTTTTTTTTTCTCTTTTTTATTTTTTTTTTTTTTTTTTTTTTTTTCTTTTTTTTTTTAGGTTGTTGGATATGTTCCGGTGGAATATTATCTTCGGTTTTGATTATGTTTCGGTTGATATAGTTTCGGTTGATATAGTTTCAGTTGATATTGTTTCGGGTGATATAGTTTCGGTTGATATGGTTTCGGTTCGTGGTTTCGGTTCAATGGCTTCGGTTGGGCTTGACTTTTTCGCTCAGACTTTAAGAGTACCCCCAATGGAGTCTTTCTCACTGTGTGAAGACAAACATCACGCGCTAATGCCATTGGAATGGCCTTATATCACGCGCCAATCATGCTTAAATGAGTGTATATCGGTGAGCCACTCACCTTATTGATTCTTGTGCAATGGTGGGCCCAAATCCAACGGAAACATACTAACTTGAATAATAATAATAATAAAAATTTACCCCGTATCATTTTATTACCTATAAATAAAACCCCCATAAACTTCAACATTTTTAAACACAACTTCTTATATACTCTCTACTTATTATATATCATCTTATTTTACAAAATGTCTCAACAAAACACTCCTCGAAACATAAAACGTCAACAACGAAACACTACCTGAAACTCTACGACAAAACCCGAAGGCACATTTAGTCTCTCTAATACTTCACCGGCAAATCGATCGGTCACATTCTACCATAAACTCTATTTTACGGAACCCAGCCCATACCCACCCAACACTTACCAAAACCCATCGTTAATGCCTCCACAACAAAATACATGCAGCTCATACCAACCCAACCCATATGACACATACAGATCACAACACGGTGTTGGCGGTTCGTCATCAAACCTAAATACGAACCAACCTATGTATCCATATTGGTCGTTTAAAATTGAAGAAATGCCAATATACATCCCAGAATTTACTCCGTCTTCATCTATGCCTACCGTTCGTGAGGACTCTCCCGTCGAGTAAGTCCCAACCCCAAAGAAGAAGGTGACTAAAAGACGACAATCGAAGAAGGTTATTCAAAATGACGATGATAAATGGTGTATTCCATGGAAAACAGAAGAAGATATTGCATTGTGTAAAGCTTGGATTCGTATATCTGAAGATAACATTGAGGGTAATGGGAGAAAGAAGGATGGGTTTTATTTAGATATTTTAGATCACATGTACACAAATTGTCCTATTACCAAATGTCGGACGTATGATATGATAAACAAGAAATGGAAGAATGTGCATACTAAAGTTTCTCAATTTTGTGGTGTGTATGATAACGTTACTCGGATGTCAATTACTGGAGCCGAAGATGGGGATTACACCCAATTGGCAATTACAAAGTACCAAGCTGAATAAGAAATCTTGTTTACATTTGATCATTGTTGGGGTGAATTAAAAGATTCTACGAAATGGAAGAAAGTGGAACTTCCAAAAATTTAAGGACAAGGAAACAAGAGATACAAGTCTTCGGAAAACTCTAGTTTGTTCAACACATCGCAGTATGGAGCGACTAGTTTTAATTTGAATACACAGGCTGGAGACAACGAGGAAGAGGAAGAGGAAGTACAGGAGGTTCAACGACCAATGGGCAGGGACAGAGCAAAGAAGAAAGGGGCGGCGTCAATGGCATCTTCAACATCTGGCAATGAGGATTTGTTGGATAGGTTAATGGTAAATGAGTTTGTCGATCTCACCCAAACCCACAAGGAAAAAAAGTCAAAGAACGTTGAAGCGTTTATAGAGATCAAAAAGAGGGAGGTGGAACTAAGGGCACAAGATATCAGAATGCGAGAAGCGGCAGAACGTCGTCAAGAGATGACAGAACATCATCAAGAGTTACAGTTCTACTTGCAGCCGCATGATCATTTAAGTGGACTAGAGCTCGAAATTACCTTGGATTTGAAACGGTCTATCAAGGAGGGTTGGAATTTGCAAAATTAGTTTAAGATTTAATAATCTATGTAATGTTTATTTAATTTTTATTTCGCACGTTTACATTTTTAATCAATCTATGTAACGTTTTTATTTTATGAATAAAAGTTTTAATTTTTAATAAATAAAAAAATTGGTTGAAAGTGGTAATTGTGTGACACCATTAGGAGTGAAAGGTGAGAAGGAGTAAGAAGATGTAAATGGAGAGAGAAAGTTGATGATGCGCTGATGTGGAGAGGGTAATGGTGTGATCAGCCTAAGTATAAAGCCGTATAGCTTCCTTACAATCAGTTTATAATATATATCATCTGTGGATACAGGTATTGCAAGTAATAATTATGTCGATACAACTGAACCACCTCCCTTGGTGACTAGGGTATTAGATATCTCAAAGGAGCACCTTTCAAGTGTGGGTCTTATGCAAGCGATAGTGGGATTGCTTCTCTCAAAGCTTCCAACACGTCCAGATATGTTGCATGCTTTTACAAGGTTTTGCTCATCAAAATTTTTACACTATTTATGCTTAATCATGATTGCATAAGATGCTAGGGTTTTATAGTTTGTGTGTATATATGAGTGTCTTCACTGATATCCCATTAGGCGACCCATAGTAGAATGCATAATGGTTTTACATTCTCTAATCGTTTACTCATAAACATTTATAAAAGATTACTGAACATTTATGCATATAATGCAGTTGTTGAAGGGTTAATAGACAAAAAAGCTACTAAAGTTTGGTGAAATGTTCACCTAAGTTACTATAGTTTAAAACGTTACAAACAAGTTACTCTAGTT
Source organism: Tanacetum coccineum (assembly GCA_026074375.1). Classification (NCBI taxonomy): domain Eukaryota; kingdom Viridiplantae; phylum Streptophyta; class Magnoliopsida; order Asterales; family Asteraceae; genus Tanacetum; species Tanacetum coccineum. Next base: position 23,526 of record BQNB010081134.1, read on the forward strand.
TACGGGTTTATTTAATGGGTTACTAAAATTTAAGAAAAGTTACACTCAAGTTACTATAGTTCACGGGTGGGCAACCAGATGATTTATCGGTTCCATTGTCTACGTCATCACTATAGTTTAAAATGTTACAAGCACGTTACTATAGTTCACGGGTTTATTAAATGGGTTACTGAACATTGAAAAATAGTTACAGTCTATTTTCGTACGTTTTTGTACCTTTTCGTCTGTTTTTGTACGTTGCTATCCGTTTTATACGTTTATGTAGGTTTTTCTCTGTTTTCGTAATTTTTTTACGTTTTTGCACGTTTTCTCCATTTACGTACGTTTTTGTATATTTTCGCCCGTTTTCATACGTTTCTATCCATTTTTATACGTTTGTGTACGCTTTTCTCTGTTTTCGCACTTTTTTTTACGTTTCTCGACAGTATTTTCAAGTTTTCGTACATTTTCGTACGTTTTTGTACGTTTTCATAATTTTTCTTTACATTTGTGTGCGTTTTTATACGTTTGTGTACGTTTTTATACATTTTTATATGTTTTATATGTTTTTGTACGTTTTCATACTAGTTATACGTTTTTCTACATTCTTATCGTTTGTGTACATTTTCATACGTCTGTACGTGTTTATACATTTTTGTATGTTTAATACGTTTTTAGGTATAAGAACGTAAGATTACGTCCAAAAACGTATAATAACGTAAGAAAAGGTATGAAAACACATCAAAATGTAGAATTACGTCCAAAAACGTATAATAACGTCCAATAACGTATAATAACGTCCAAAAACGTAAAAAAATGTATAAAAACATACATAAGTGTACAAAATTGTAAAAAACGTACAAAAATGTAAGAACGTATAAATACAGATGAAAACGCATAATAACGTTCAAAAACGTATAATAACGTCGAAAAACGTATAATAACGGATAGAAACGTATAAAAACGTACGAAAGTGTATTGTAAAAAAACGTACAAAAACGTATAATAACATCCAAAAAATTGTCGTTCTAAAAAAACCTGTAGTAAAAGGTTAAAACTTTGACAGTAACTTATGTAACCGGTAACAAAAGGCTGAGTAACTTGTTTGTAACGTTTTAGACTATAGTAACTTAGGCAAACATTTCATCAAAATTTAGTAACTTATTTGTCTATTAACCCTTTGTTGAATCAGGGCAGAATGTTCACAGTCGTCAAATACCATTAGGGTTGAGTTATTAAAAATGCATTTTTTAGAAGTCTTAACTGTTTTCTAAAAGACTTTTCAAATATGATTCGAAACCGACTTTTATCTGTGAGTTTGGCAAACTTATACAGTTTTTTTGGCAAACGGTCTACATATCGAGTTGGGGTTAAGTATTCGATTTTGCTCAGTCTGTCTAATACTACGAAAGGGAATTTGGGCTAACAGATGTGATAGACATATTTTTGTAAGTAGGATGGTTATTTAAAAAACAAATACCAAGTACGTGGTTGTAAGTAGAATAAATGTTCTGAAACAAATGGTGAAGTATGATGATTGAAATTGAATTTCACTCTTTTTTTATTTTTATTATTGATTATGTCGTATATTAGGAGACCTTATAAATCCAAATCAACTATATGAGAGACACTGACTATGAATACTATGTGCTAATGCGGAATCTTAACACAAGTACTAAGAAGAACACAATGTAAAATTTTGCTATTTGCTATTAATTTCTATTAGAATACTATTTCAATCTCGTTCCTTTAACTTCAGGTGTCCCTTGATTTTTCATTTGTTACCTAGGAGTTTTTACGTGTGTTGCACAACTAGGTTCAACTTCTTTTGATTCAGACACAACTTTTTCATTAGTTGTTACAGACTTAGACGTAGACATCTCATTTGGTACACTTAGGTGGTGTTTGTTTTTCAAAAAGAGCCTCTTAACAGCCTCTTAATCTAACTCATTCAGACGCGCTCAGACATTTGGCTCATTAAGAGCGTTTGTTTTTTTTCTCTCATTCAGACGCGGTCAGAGGCTGCAAAATCTTAACCAACTAGATGTGGATAGGAGGTCTTGATGCCTCTTAATGCCTCTTCACTCTTTACTTTTGTTTTTTGTTTATTTTCTTTAGTTTTTTTTGGTTTTTTATCTCTTTATTTTGTGAGATATTTTTTTACTCTTCTTTTAATAATAATATTACGTTAAAAAGAATTAAGTTTTTTGCTAAATAACTAATGTTCAAAATACTAATGATGACGATGCTTAAACATTTAAAAGTTTTTCGCACAATAGTAATATATAACTAGTTTGTAAAATTAAATAGTGGCTTGTGTAACTTGCGCGTAAGCTTAAATTTTTCACTAAAAAGTATTTTACTTGTTAATTGACAATGTTAACTATATTATGAAATTTCATTTTTCACAATATTATGACTGTAAAGTTAATGATAGTAACAATTTACAAAATGATGAAGATATTTAACCACACGTGAGTACAATATATGACTACTTTATGATAATAAATTACGACATAAAATTTTGAATGTTTTATAAGACACTTTATTCTCACGTTGCACAACTATGTTAATTTTATGACTAAAATGCTATATATAATTTATAAACATGTTTATGTTTCGTAAGAATAAAACTGATTTTAAGAATAGACTGATTTGTACTTTTATGGTTCAGACATTTAAAAAGTAAAAAACACCACCACCACCACCACCACCCACCTCGCAACACCCTATGGTCACACGCTCTAAAGTCGGGATTGTGAAAGCTAACCCCAAATACAACTTACATGTTACCACCTCCTCCCCTATCCCCAAGTCTCCTTTCCATGCCCTTCGAGATCCTAACTGGAAACAAGCTATGTGTGACGAATATAAAGCTCTCATTGACAATAACACATGGGTACTTGTTCCTCGCCCACCAAATGTCAACATTGTCCGCTCTATGTGGTTGTACAAACACAAATATAATGCGGACGGGTCCTTAAATCGGTACAAAGCTCGACTAGTTGCAAATGGTCGTAGTCAACAACAAGGCATCGACTGCGATGAGACATTTAGCCCTGTTGTCAAACCTGCTACCATACGGACTGTTCTTAGCCTTGCAGTTTCTCGACAATGGCCTATTCATCAGTTAGACGTGAAGAATGCATTTCTTCACGGCCATCTTACAGAGACAGTTTACATGCACCAGCCACCAGGATTTACTGATTCAGCTCATTCTGATTATGTTTGCCTTCTGCAAAAGTCGCTTTATGGCCTTAAGCAGGCCCCCCGAGCTTGGTTTCAACGATTTTCTAGCTATGTTATTCGAGCCGGTTTCTATCACAACAAAACTGACTCGTCTCTTTTCATCTTTCACAAGGGGCCAGACACAGCTTACTTACTACTATATGTGGATGATATCATTCTTACAGCTTCTTCTACTTCACTCCTGCAACGTATCATCTCTTTACTACATGCGGAGTTTGCTATGACAGACCTTGGCCCACTCAACTATTTTCTCGGTATATCTGTCACGCGTACTACCTCTGGTATATTCTTGTCTCAGACAAAATATGGCACCAAGATTCTTGAGCAAGCACATATGCTTAATTATAATCCTTGTAGGACTCCAATTGACACCGAGAAGAAGCTTGGACCTGAAGGATCACCGGTCACTGATCCTACTTTATATCGCAGCCTTACCGGATCACTTTAGTATCTCACCTTTACCCGACCTAATTTGTCATATGCAATTCAACAGTTATGTCTTTACATGCATGATCCTCGAGAGCCACACCATAATGCTATGAAACGTGTTCTTCGTTATCTTCGAGGAACCACTAATCTTGAATTACAGCTATTTCAGTCTAATACATCACAGCTTATTGCATACTCTGATGTTGACTAGGCAGGTTGTCCGGCTACGCGTCGATCTACTTCTGGATACAGTGTTTCTCTTGGTGACAACCTCCTGACGTGGTCCTCCAAACGTCAAGACACGTTGTCTCGTTCTAGTGTTGAGGCTGAATACCGCGGGGTTGCGAATACTGTAGCTGAGACATCTTGGATTCGCAACCTCCTTCGTGAACTTCATACCTCACTTTTCACAGTGACCTTGGTTTACTGTGATAATGTCAGTATTGTATACATGTCTGCAAACCCAGTACAACATCAGCGCACCAAACATATAGAAATTGACATTCATTTTGTTCGTGACAAAATAGCAGCAGGTCATGTTCGAGTTCTCCATGTTCCTTCTCAATTTCAGTACGCAGATATCTTCACAAAAGGTCTTCCATACCCGTTGTTTGCTGATTTCATATCCAGTTTGAGCGTCCGCAAAACTTCTGCTCCAACTACGGGGGCGTATTAGAGTACATATTATATTTAATGTAATCGGCCCATTAGCCCAAACCCATAATCTAGAATATTCTGTTGTACCCTTTATATAGGTTGGCTTTTATCAATAATAATCAAGCAATCATTCAAGCAATCAATCAATCTAATAGTTACACATTTTTAATAATCATTATTGATAGTAATGATTTTAAGCGGTTACACGTTTTTAATAATTATTGGAGGCCGTTACAATGATGATTTAAGTGGTTACACGTTTTTAATGATAGTGCTTTTTTTTTTAAGATTTGAAAATGATAAACTTGGACAAATTTAATAATTATTTTTAACAGTGAACAATCACTACATAACAAAAGGAAAAAAAGAAAATTAATGTAGAACGTAAGTAGTAGTTAAGTAAATTGAACAATTTCAAACACTCCAATAATCACAAATCAAATATTAATATTCTAACAATTCGACAAAATAAAACCCCAAACAGGTTATCATCATCATCATCGATCATCAATTCAAAACTACAATCACCAAATCACTAACATAACATGATGAAAAAAAACTAACTAAAAATCTCAGCCACTTCATCAAAAGTTAATAGATTCAGGATCACGGATGCTTTGCAGATCAATCATTTAATTCATAAGACTCTATCCCTAAAAAATCCAAATCCATCAACCTTAGCATTTGACATCAACGATGTAAGCCCTCAATATTTCTTGAAATCATCCTTGCAATAATTAGCCATGATGTCATCAAACATTTTAACAAAATCATCCAAATCAAACATCTTAAACTCTCTTCATTCATCTCCAAAACCTTCATCGCCTTTTTAAAAAAAATGATGTCATCGGAATTAGAAGACATTCATTTCTTTGGTACTCGTATTCCTCTTCTGCTTTGGTTCCCATATTTCTCCAAAGCCATGATCATTAGCTTGGCAGACGGTGGATACAATGGCGGCGGTAGCGACTGACGGCACATGATGTTGGCAAAGGTGGCGGCAGAACTAAACGGTAGTGGCGGCAAAATCTGATATGTGAGACGGCGGAATTTGGTGGTTTGAAGAAAGAAAGAGAAAGGTGTTTGTGTTTTTAAAAGAGATAAAATAGAGAGATGAAAATGATGTAATAAATTTTGTTAGTGTGTTAGGTTTTTATACTCGTATTTGAGTTTGTGGTTTACACTTAAATGATGTTTAATGAACCGTTACAAATGGACCACATGAATGCAGCAGTTACAATTTGACTGAATTGATGACAATATCAATGTTAGCAGTTACAAGTTGAATGTATTAAAATTAAAAAACGTATATGGGTCGTTACAATTTTACCATTTAATTGGTTGTTACATGTATTGGGATGTTACAAGTTTGGGCTATTAAAAGATTTTAAAGGCTTTTAAATTTTAAATGTGTATGATGAATATTTTCTAATGGTTTTACATCTTTCCCAATAAAGTAATATTTTTTACTTAATTTTTTAAGACTTTTAAAAATAAATGAGCTAAATGCTTTATAAAGTAGTATATATTTGATTTTGGCTTACGTTTTATAAGCTTGAATTTTTCATCTTATTTGGATACTTATGAGCTTATATGATTTTATTATGATATAACAAACTTATATGGGCTCGTAAATCTCAAAATAAGTCGGAAATTTAAGCCTTATAAAATATAAACTGAAATCAAATAAGCTCATAAGTTCACAGATAAGCTCAAACGAACCCTGCGGCTTATGGCTTATTTGGTTTTGTGCATATGTTTCTTAAGCTCACTTTTTTAGGCTTATTTTGAAAGTTTTCGGCTTAAATAAGTTTATTATGTTATAATGAACTTACATAAGCCGAAAACTTTCAAAATAAGCCACAAAAAGTAAGTTTTT
>BQNB010081135.1:0-19767 GCA_026074375.1 Tanacetum coccineum
GGGCTTTTCTGTATCCATGGGTGTGCTAGCTGTTTTGACATCTTGAAAACTAAACTTCTTTAATATGTCAGTCACATATTTATCCTAGCTGATAAATATTCCATTTGCTTTCTGCTTCAATTGCAGACCTCAGAAGAAGGTGAGTTCTCCCATAGAACTCATCTTAAATTTTTCATGCATTAGTTTCTCAAATTCAAGGCACAACACCTTCTTTTTAAAGCCAAAAATAATATCATCAGCATAGACATGTACAAGCAAAATATCCCCTTTTTGCTTTTTGATAAACAGGGTTTGATCTATCTTTCCTCTATGAAACCCATTGTCTAATAATTACTTGGCCAAGGTCTCATACCAGGCTTTTGGAGCTTGATGCAACCCATAAAGTGCTTTCACCACCTTGTAAACCTTGTCAGGATAGTCAAGATCTCCAAATCCTAGAGACTGACACACATATACCTCCTCTTCAATCTAACCATAAAGGAAAGCACTTTAGACATCCATTTGGTACACCATAAATCCCATAAAGGAAGCATAAGCTAAGAACAGTCTGATGGCTTTAATTCTTGCTACAGGGGCAAAGACTTCTTCATAGTCTATGCCTTCTTCTTGAGTATATCCCTGAGCAACTAGTCTAGCCTTGTTCTTGATGACTATGCCTCTTTTATCTTTCTTGTTTCTGAAAATCCATTTTGTACCAATGGCCCTTTTTCCCTTAGGTAAATCCACTAGAACCCAAACCTTTTGAAGCTTAAACTGTAGAAGCTCTTCTTGCATTGCTTCTACCCAAGATGAATCACTTAGAGCTTTGGTAACCCTTTTGGGTCTTCATGAGGTTTCCTTTCATAAGCAGCACTGAGAAGCCCTTGTTCATTTGCAGTTTTTGTCATCCCTCTTATTTGTACACCAGATTGTATATCACCAATCACATGATCAAGAGAATGATCTTTATGTATTCTGGTATTTGGAGTAGTAGGAACTTGATATGAGGCATTGAGGTTGCTCATATCCATTTCTGTTTCATCACCAAATAAATCAGCATTTGTGGCTTTAGGTGTAACATTGTCTCTTAATGAAAATATGTCTGAGACAGTTTGAGGGCGATTTGACCTAGTAGTAATAACTGTTGGACTAACAGTATTAATATGTAGACTACCAGGTCTGGGATTTGCATTAGCAGTATTAATACTTAGCCCACTAGTATTAATATTTGGAGTACTGATTTCAGGTCTCTCTTGGTCATCAACTCCACTTGCTTTACTAACCCCTTCATCATCCTTCTTTTTAGCATCACTAGAAGGTTCTGGCTTATCATGACTAACATTCATTGAAGGAGAATCAAATAATGAAGAATCTTTCCACAGAGGCATCACAATGTAGTCTTGGTTAGTGTCAGTTTCCTTGCTAGTAGAACCTTTACCAATACTGACTTCTAAACCTACAAAATAATTAGAGTTTGTACCTACAATAACTGGCACATAGTTTATTGATTTTGTTAGACTATCAAGATCAAACAGCCATTTTGGACCATCTCCAGAAACAATAGGTTTATCCTCTAAGAACCTAATTTTCTTCTACTCTCCTGGTTTTAATGTTGTATACTTTATAAGACTTACTAGTCAATGAGTATCCAACAAAGAATCCATCATTAGATTTTCCATCAAACTTGCCAAGATGATCTAAGGTATTAAGAATAGAAACATGACACCCAAATGGTCTCATGAAGCTTAGAGCGGGAGTTCTACCTCTAAGCAGTTCATAAGGTGTCTTGTTATGAGGCTTAACTATTATTACCTTATTCTGCACATAGCAAGCAGTATTAACTGCTTCAGCCCAAAATGTAGTGGGTAACTTAGAGTCTACTAACATGATTCTAGCTTCCTTAATCAGTGTCCTATTTCTCCTTTCAACAACACCATTTTGCTGAGGAGTTCTAGCTACACTATATTCTCTCTTAATGCCTTTCTTTTCACAAAACTCATTCATAACTCTATTCTTAAACTCTGTCCCATTGTCACATCTGATTATTTTTACTTTCTTATCAGCTAGATTTTCTATCTCAGTTATAAAGATCTTAAGGATGCCACTAGTCTCATCCTTAGAGACTAAAAAGAAAACCCAAGTGAATCTGCTATAACCATCAGTAATCACAAGACAATATTTCTTATTCACTAAGCTGCTCACAAAAGTTGGACCAAACAAGTCCATATGCAATATGAATAAAGGCTGAGTAATAGAGTTCTGAACTTTGGACTTACATGAGGCTTTGTGTTGCTTTCCCTTAAGGCAAGCAACACATATTTGGTTTTCAAAATGTTTTGAGGCAATCCTCTCTCAAGATTGTCCTTAACAAGTTTATTTATAGTTTTAAAGTTTAAATGACCAAGCCTCCTATGCCATAGCATTGATTCGTCAAGTGTAGCCTTTGCAATAAGACAAGTTAAACTCTCTTGAGGAACAATGTTTTTCATATCAACACTATACATGTTGTTCTTTCTAGGATTTTTAAGTAAAATCTGACTTTCATCAAGTAACTTAAAATCAGGAGATAGAACAAAACATGCAGTGTCAGTAAAAAGAACACAGTTATTTTTGTCACACATCTGTGAGACACTAAAAAGGTTAAATTGTAACTCCTTAATAAAGAACACATCCTGAAAATCAAGCTTACCCGTTTTGAGAGTACCTTTACTAGTGATCTTTCCTCCTCTAACTCCTCCACCAAAGGTAACATATCCTCCATCAAACTCCTAGAAATATGAGAGATAGGAAACGTTGCATGTCATATGCCTAGAGCATCCACTGTCCACATAGCCTTGATCATCTGTTGGTGGATTGCCCTACACATAAAAATAAGGAATTTAGTTTCCTTTGGGGACCCAAGCCATTACTGACTTGGATCTGCCTTGTGCATCAATATAATTTTGTTTCTTCAAGGTGGTTGATGCACTATCAAGTTTAGTAGGTCTCCAAACCCAACATGCTGAGGCCTTAACAGCATTTGCCTGATTATCCCTAATAGTATTAACAACTTCAGAATTTGGCCTAGCAGTATTAACTGCTTTTGGCCTAACAGTATTAACTTTTACCTTGGCAGTATTAACTTTTTGGCTAAAAATTTTGTTAGTTAATACTGTTTTTGATTGATAGGGCCTTTTTACAGTTGATTGTGCTGATTTTGAAAAACGTGACATTGGTTTAGCACTAAAAACTATAGATTTGGGATGAGCAGTATTAACTGTCCTGGCAGTATTAAAAGATTTTAGGCCAGTTTTCATTAAAACTGCTCTTGGAACCATGTTCCTTTGAGCATTAGGGTGAGTCCTGTTGGTAGTATAGTTGTAGTTCACCCTGTTATAATTATTCCCATATACCATCCTTTCCCTTTAATGGTATTTACAATGAGCCTGCACATGATGAAAACTCCCACAAACAAAACATGCTTTATTATACATCACAAAATCACTTCCTAGCTGATTGGACTTTGTCCATTCTAGTTTCTTTGATTCCCCTGGGGTCTTTATGATCTATACATATCAGCATACCTTAAACACGACTTTTTAATGGTTTTTCATGTTATTTACGTTTGACAAACTCTTTCTTTTTATCAAGAAAAACAATTTCTTTATCAACATTAAGTGAAGACTCAACAAAGCTACTTGTGTCTTCTGGAACTTGTTCTTTTACCAAAGAGTCATCAGAATTTTCCTTAGATTCATCTGATGTTTTATCACAAATAATGTTAGACTCTTTCTTACTATCCTCTGAACCATAACTTTTGAATTCAGGTCTTGAATTAATCAACGACAGAATAAGGGACAAATCACATCTTTTTAGGTTGATTATAGATTAAAGGATGAGGTGGAGGAACAACATTATACCCCAAACCCTTTTTACTTTTGTCAGTTATCTGACTTCCTAACAACTTGTCTAGGCTCTATAAGGCATTATCAAATTTCCCAATTTTAAATTCAATGCCCTCTTTTTCTTGCTTAACTTTTCAAACTCACTTTTAAGCATATTTATTTCATAGTCTTTGCAAGCTACTTCCCTTTTAAGAACTGCAACTTCTTCACTGAAAAGAACCTCATTCTTTCTATAAGTGATAAGTTGTTCTTCTAGAGTTGCTAAACCTCTTTTATAAGTAGTTGCTGTAAATTCAGTTTGATTAAGCTTAACAATCAAATCATCACACTGTTTCTTAAGAGTTTCATAGTTTTTCAGACAAGTTTTAGAGCAAGTTTTATCATTGTATACCTCAGAGTCTGAAAACGCCATTAGAGCCATGTTTGTCTGAACCTGTTCTTCTGCCATATCACTCCAGTCAAAACCTACACCATCTATAGCCAACATTGCCTTTGAAGATGTGTCTTCATTGTTTCCATGCTTCCTAGTGTTGTCTTGATTTCTGAACTGACCCTCTTTGTTCCTTGGTGCTCTACACTCCCTGGCAAAGTGTCCCATCTTATGACAGTTGAAACACTCTACCTTGGATTTATCATACCCAGCAGTATCATTAGCATTAATGAAGATTTTCTTGCTTGTCCTCTGAAAGTACCTCTTTGCCCTCATACTTAGCAGAGAGAGTTGCCACTTCAAATCCATTGCTTCCAGATCATCTTCATGAATTTGCTCTAAGTCCTGCTGTAGAAGATTAGAACCATTAGGATTCTCAACCATGAAAGCATACACAGCATTATCACTGAAGCTAGTAGTACTAACTTGAGGACTAGCAGTATTAACATTAGGGCTAACAGTACTAACTTCATACGTAGGTTTAGCAGTATTAACATCATTAGCACTGCTAGTGCTTGGAGCAGACATAAAGGCCAAGTTTTGAGCACCACTACTTGCACCAACAGATTTCTTTACACTTTGTTTAACAATTTTGAAGCTGTTGTATAAATCATCGATGCCCATTGTTTCAATTTTAGCCTCCATTCAAAAGGCAGACTTCTCAAGAACTTTAAATTGAGATCTTCTTGAGAGATGTTTTCACCCAAGATAGCCAACTAGCTTACTATTTTCTAAAGCCTGTTAAAGATAAAGTCAAGTGACTATGTGCTTGGAGCATTGACGTTCTCATACATCTGCTTCAGAAGTGTCTTTTGTGTCTTCTTTGTGGCATCATTGCCACCAAATCTTGTTTGTATGGCATCAAACAAAGTCTTGGCATCCTTGTATTGATTAAATGTTAGTAGATGCTCATTTGGAAGTGCCATCAGCAACATACTTCTGGCTTTTACATCATTCTTCTTTTGGGTCTTCTCTTCAGTAGTAACAGCACCTGGTATCATTGAAGTAGAAGTACCATCAGCATTTACTATTGTTCATGTTGTTGGTTTGAAAGAGTTGCCATTCTCTATGATATCCAATAGAGAATATTCTTAAATTTAAAAGTATTGCTCTATTTTGAGTCTCCACATCTCATATTCACCTTGCTTGAGAAGTGGTAGTTTTGCAGCAGCATTGGTTTGTGTAGTTTCTAGATCCATCTCTTTTGTAAAAAGAGTTCTTCTTGATAGTTTCTTCTAGATCAAAGTTTCAGAACATAAGGCTTTGATACCACTTGTTGATCCCAACTAGATCTTGCAAACCATGTAAAAGGGTTAATTGTATTGAATAAAGACAACTATGCTAGAAACTTTGTTGATACTAAGAGTATGCGAAATCTACTCTTTAGTACTTAGAAGATTATCAATGTAATAGTAAACTGTGATGCAGTAGAATGAATGAATAATGAATATAACCAAAAAGCTTCAATATTATTATGATGAATAATACGAGTACTTTGACTAGTACTAGGGTTTACAACCTTGAAGCTATGAATATGTCTATTGTGATGTTTTTACAACCATAACCTAGGATCTCCTTTTATACATCAAGGAGTCCTTTACAAGATACAAATCTTCTAAACTTTTATAAGATATCTACATATCTTCTAACTATATAAGATATACATCATAAGTTCATACATATCACTTCACACGTCTTTATCTTCTTCTGGAAGTTGTAATCTTCATGTAGTAGTACAAAGTCCTCCAACAGTATTAAGTTTAGTACTGGCAGTACTAACTTTCTTCTTGCAGTACTAACCAGTTAATACTGGTAGTTATAATCTGAGCAGTACTAAGTTGGTTTAGCAGTATTAACTTTGTAGAGGCTCTTAATTCCCAACAATCCTCCCCTACACTTGTGATTCATCTTGTTAATCAACAAGTTTCTTCAATGTAAGCTTCTTGATCACCAGGAGGATGCTTCCAAATACCTTACTGTCTTGGACTGTTTGCTATTATGTTGATTTTTTGTAAGAGCTCATCTCCCATATCAGAATATTGTTCCACTCTTAGCTTGTTACACAACATCAAAGTTGTAAGTGCTTTTGTTAGAGGATAGTCCTTCTTAACCAGCATGTAAATATCATGTTCTCTTTCTGTAGACACACCACATGTATCATATAACCACCAGTTCAAAAGATCATACATATATCTTTGCAGCTTCCAGAGAGTATCATTGTCATCTGGTTCAAATAACCTTTTCAACTCTACCCAAAGTTCTCTCGCTTTGTCTTTAGTGGGTTCTGTTGTTCTGAATCTTTCCTTAACCAAATTCTAAAGCTTATCCAGATCATCTCTGTCAAATTTCTTCAACATATCATCAAAAGTCTGATAAGCTTCTGCATGTCCTCCAACTCTGATAATTTTCTAGTATTTTCTTGAGTCTTCAGAGTAAATCTCCGAGTCAATAATTAGATATTTAACCTGTAAGGCTTCAACATAAACCTTTTCTACTAGAATTACCATCATCATCTGATGTAGTTGTTCTTAAGACAGTTCTTCTGCTTTTGGTTCTTCACCTGTTTGCTCTTGAACTGACCTTGAAGCTTCTCCAGTCCTTTATCTTTTAGTAAGTTCTTCTACAACATCTTGACATGCTCTTTTTAGTCTTTAAACTTCTAACTCATAATCCATAGGCACAAAGGATGTACCTTTCTCATAGTAGCTTCAAAGATCTCTTTAACCTCTTCAAATGAAAGTGCTTTCAATTGCTTAAGAGTATAGCCTCCTTCTTGATTCTTGATGTAAGTAGACATGTACTCCTTTTGTTAGTTGAGCATGAGTCAAAGGCGTTTTCCTCTAGCTTCAGTACAGCCCTTTGATGAGCAAAATAACCTTCTTTCTTTGATTTTACTAGTTCAACAAGTTTATCTGGTAATGATCTACATCACTAACTTTTTCACCTGCAGGTAAATAGTTGAACAAAGTCTTGTCAGCTACAACTCCTACCAAAATATCATCCCATTTACAATATCAGTAAAGCATGAGCGTCAATGATGCACTTATGCAATTCTTTGTACTTACTGCTGCATCAAGTTCCTCTTGAATTTTCATTGCATTATCATGATCAAGCCTTATACTTGTTCTTGTACTGCCTTAAACTCGCTCCTGTTCATAGCAATGGAATCTGGCATGTATCTCCTCATGCACCTTCTGATCTAGTTCATCATCAATATTCCATTGACCTTGACTCACTTTTTGATTTTCTTTGGTGTATCAACTCTTGCATAACTGCTTTACCTTATCCTTTGCTATTTACACCAGCATTACTAAACTAACTCACTAGCAGTAACTAACTCCACACTGCCAGTACTAACGACCTTATTCTTCTATGGAATTTTAACATTTTCAATATTCCCTTCTTTGTTCAGCTGCATCTGCAAGGACCTTAGCTGCACCTAATTTTTCTTCAGGTTGATCACTAACCTGAGTATCATCAAACCTCCCCTGATCAGCAACATGTGGAGGAAGTGAAAATTCACATCCAAGTCCTATTCTCAATTAAATACTCTCCTGTTTGGAAGGATCCTCCTCATCTTCCTCAGCATCAAAGATTACAACTTTGGCTCTCCTCCTAGCTTGGCTTGTCTTGACAGTATGCTTTAACTTCTTCACTCTTTTGATAAGCTTTGTGAGAGCAGTACTATAGGTCTGTTTTGTTTGCTTTAATTTAGACTCCAAGCTTTCAACTTTCTTGGATAATAAGGTACAAAGAACTGTCAATTCATTAAGTGATAAACTACCCTCATCACTTCCAAGTGAGTGAACCTTGGGAAGAAGGTGAATCATGAGTATTGGAGCAGCCTCGCTCAGCAATAGGTGTGGTTTTTAGATAATGTGGTGTAGAAGTGTGGTTGTGAGGTGGATGGACTACTAGTGGGTATGTGATGGGACACAACTGGGATTGTTGGTCCTTCACCATGATCCTGAACTAGCATTGTTTGAAACAATGGAGTGTTCACCCTAGAATATCCCTTGGAGGCTCTTTTCATGTTGCTAAATAGTTTTTGTGTAAGGGTAGGAGTAGGATAGGTTCTTTTATGGGGCAGAAGAAGTCTTTGGTGTTTGTTCAAAAAGATTTGTATGAATCTGGGATACATCAAAAACTTTGTCTTACTATCCAAGTTCTTTACCATTGCCTTAAAAATTAAGTTGGAAAAGTTAAAGGTTCTGTTTGTTGCCAGGCAAATGATAGCAGTAGCTATATTGCTACTAAACTGCTCCCAAGCAGTTTTCTTAGGACTCAAACAGTGGAGAATGGTATGAATTAAGAATTTCCACTGAGGGGAAAAGTGTCCCTTTTGAAAAGTAAGGCTATCAGAAGTGGTTACATACCCCATAAGAGCAAGTTGCTCAAAAATTTCTGCAGTAGGGAGAGTGCTAATACCATCAGAATCTTTAAGCTTGAGATGTCTTCTAATGGATGCTTCAGTGATAGTCTTGACTCTTCCATCAATGGTAGCAGTGATTTCCATGACTCCATCCTCAATTGTACTTAAAGCAGTAGTTTGCCAAAATTGTTCTATAAGAGAAGCATAAATGGTTGGGCTTTTAGTGAGGGCATAGTTGATGTGACTTGCAGTGAGAAAATCAATGATTTGATGAAACCCTTCACTTCCTTCTGTCTTCTCTAAGTAGGCAACCATGTTGTGCTTGTCGCAAAATTCTAAATTCGCCATTTGATGAGGAGAAAGTTAATTAAGGTTCTGGGATATGGTCGTGGATAGTAGTATGTAAGTGTTTGTAAGAGGTAATTGAGATAAGAGATAGTATTTAAGGTTTTTAATTGCACCGAAGAATAAGATATGTAATTATCATGAATAAATCTTATTGAATTTAATAGAAAGATCCATGAATTCTCCAATTTAGTCAACCTATAAAGACGGATGGTCAGTTGGTTCGGAAATTTCGCAACGGCTATAATAAGTGAAGGAAAAACTGTTATGGATCAAAACATACTAACTCACCTAAGCAGTACTAAAATTAAGCCTACCAGTACTAACATTAAGCCCATCATATAAACTCATGTCCATCAGTACTAAGTAATGCTTAGCAGTACTAAGTAATGCCGAGCAGTACTAACTTTGAGATAGCAGTTTTAACCTCAAGTTCATCCAAAAAGCATTTCCATCACTAATTTTAACTCTTACAGTCTCTCTTTCTGTTTTTATGCTCACATTATCTCTTAATTCTTTTTGCTCACCAATTTACTCTTTCTGTTTTTATCACACAACTCTCTTTCTGTTTTTTGGCTCACTAAATCTCTCTATTCTTTTTCTCACCAATTCAGACAGTGTTATACAATGTGCCATCAATTCCATTAGTTTCATATTGTCCTCCCTACTTCCAAGTGTGTTAACTCTTGAGAAAGGTGGATCATTGGATTGTTTAGATGCAGCCTTAAACCTAGTTTGAGCATCTGCAACCCCAAAATGGTAACTTGGCACCTAGGACCACTACCTGAACTAGTTCCATAAGGGCTTGAATCATTAAGTGTTGCCAAGGATTGGGTCCTATTGATGTTACCACAATCCTTCTCTACTTTTAAGCTAGAAGCAGTAGAGGCTTCCCTTTCCATTTTGTCACCCAACTCCTTATGGACAGCCTCATCACCAACCTTTACAGGGGAACCACTAGACTGAGGTATCTTGGTGTCCCGACCTCTTTTGACATGCCTAGATATTTTTGATTCTTTATAACATACTTTGTTTGATGATACATGTCCTTCCATCCATGCTTGACTGCATATTGACATAATTAGCCTCCCCTCAAACAATACTTCAGAGGTGAAGTTTTCAACATCAGGTACTCAATATGCTTAGCCTGCAGTTGTTAGTCCAAAGCTAAAAATACACAATCCTCAGTATTTTTTTACAGTATTAAGTATGACTAACAGTTTTAACAAGCAGTCTTAAGTATAACTAGCAATACTAATTATACTTAGCAGTACTAATTGACAAGACTAACAGTACTAATCCTGTGAATATTACAAAGACACAAAGAGACTAAAAACTTTAAGGATTTAGCATTCCAATACTTGCAATCAAGTATTGAAACCTTCCAACATCTAAAGCTTTTGTAAGTAAGTTTGCAAAATTGTTATCTGATGTGGATTTTTAAACCACTGAATTGAAATTTTTAACAAATTGCAGTCTCTTTTAAAATGAATATCTAAATCTCAATGTGTTTTGTATTATAGTTATGAGGAACAGATTCTTAAACAATACATAAAGAACTGTTATTGTCAATCAATAATCATGTGGTGCATAAAATTATACCCAGTATCCAACATTAGATTCTGAAATATCCATGAATACTTGTCCTACAACTAGAGTAAGCTACAATATCCATCTTTAGTTAGAGGAGGTGGCAACCACAGTTTTCTTCTTGCACTGTCATGATATCAATTTGCATCCTAGGAACTGACAAACTCCTGTTGTTGATTTCCTATCTGAGCTAGCTTTAGTATAGTCACTATCAGAATATGCCACCAGATCAAAGGGAGAATCATTAGGATACCAAAGACCTAATTTGGGTTTGCCTTTTAGATATCTAAAGATCCTTTTTACAACATGTGAGTGTGAAACTTTTGGTGTAACTTGAAATCTGGCACATGCACATACTGCAAACATAATATCTAGCCTGGATGATGTAAGATACATCAATGATCCAATCATTAACCTGTATAGATGGACATCAACATCATCACCATCTGAATCCTTGAGCAGGGGCTTTTCTGTATCCATGGGTGTGCTAGCTGTTTTGACATCTTGAAAACTAAACTTCTTTAATATGTCAGTCACATATTTATCCTGGCTGATAAATATTCCATTTGCTTTCTGCTTCAATTGCAGACCTAAGAAGAAGGTGAGTTCTCCCATAGAACTCATCTTAAATTTTTCATGCATTAGTTTCTCAAATTCAAGGCACAACACCTTCTTTTTAAAGCCAAAAATAATATCATCAGCATAGACATGTACAAGCAAAATATCCCCTTTTTACTTTTTGATAAACAGGGTTTGATCTATCTTTCCTCTATGAAACCCATTGTCTAATAATTACTTGGCCAAGGTCTCATACCAGGCTTTTGGAGCTTGATGCAACCCATAAAGTGCTTTCACCACCTTGTAAACCTTGTCAGGATAGTCAAGATCTCCAAATCCTAGAGACTGACACACATATACCTCCTCTTCAATCTAACCATAAAGGAAAGCACTTTAGACATCCATTTGGTACACCATAAATCCCATAAAGGAAGCATAAGCTAAGAACAGTCTGATGGCTTTAATTCTTGCTACAGGGGCAAAGACTTCTTCATAGTCTATGCCTTCTTCTTAAGTATATCCCTGAGCAACTAGTCTAGCCTTGTCCTGATGACTATGCCTCTTTCATCTTTCTTGTTTCTGAAAATCCATTTTGTACCAATGGCCCTTTTTCCCTTAGGTAAATCCACTAGAACCCAAACCTTTTGAAGCTTAAACTATAGAAGCTCTTCTTGCATTGCTTCTACCCAAGATGAATCACTTAGAGCTTTGGTAACCCTTTTGGGTCTTCATGAGGTTTCCTTTCATAAGCAGCACTGAGAAGCCCTTGTTCATTTGCAGTTTTTGTCATCCCTCTTATTTGTACACCAGATTGTATATCACCAATCACATGATCAAGAATGATCTTATGTATCTTGTATTTTGGGATAAGTAGGAACTTGATATGAGGCATTGAGGTTGCTCATATCCATTTCTGTTTCATCACCAAATAAATCAGCATTTGTGGCTTTAGGTGTAACATTGTCTCTTAATGAAAATATGTCTGAGACAGTTTGAGGGCGATTTGACCTAGTAGTAATAACTGTTGGACTAACAGTATTAATATGTAGACTACCAGGTCTGGGATTTGCATTAGCATTAAAATACTAGCCCACAAGTAATAATATAGGAGTACACTAAATTCAGGTCTCTCTTGGTACATCACCCACGTTGCTTTAATCAAACCCCTTCATCATCCATCTTTTTAAGCATCACTAGAAGGATTCTGGCTTTATCATGACTAACATTCATTGAAGTGAAATCAAAAATGAAATGCTTTCCCACAGAGGCATCACAATGTAGTCTTGTTCGATGTCAGTTTCCTTGCTAGTAGACTTACCATTACCAATACTGACTCTAAACCAACAAAATAATTAATTTGTACCTACAATAACTGGCACATAGTTTTATTGATTTTGTTAGACTATCAAGATCAAACAGCCATTTTTGGACCAACTCCAGAAACAATAGGGTAATCCACTAAGAACCTGAATTTTCTTCTACTCTTCTGGTTTCTAATGTGGTATACTTTATAAGACTTACAAGTCAAAATGAGTATCCTACAAAGAATCCATCATAGATTTCCATTCAAAATTGCCAGATGATCTAAGGTATTAAGAATAGACACATGACACTCCAAATGGTCTCATGATGCTATAGATGCTGGAGTTCTAACCTCTAAGCAGTTTCATAAGGTGTCCCCTTGTTCATGAGGCTTAACTATTATTACCTTAATCTTCACATAGCAAAGCAGTATTAACTGCTTCAGCCTAAAATGTAGTGGGTAACTTAGAGTCTACTAACATGATTCTAGCTTCCTTAATCAGTGTCCTATTTCTCCTTTCAACAACACCATTTTGCTGAGGAGTTCTAGCTACACTATATTCTCTCTTAATGCCTTTTCATTTCCACAAAACTCATTCATACTCTATTCTTAAACACTGTCTCCATTGTCACATCTGAATTATTTTACTCTTTCTTATCAGCCTAGATTTTCTATCTCAGTTATAAAGATACTTAATGATGCCACTAGACTCAACCTTTAGAGACTAAAAAGAAAGACGCCCAGGAATCTGCTATAACCATCAGTAATCACAAGACAATATTTCTTATTCACTAAGCTGCTCACAAAAGTTGGACCAAACAAGTCCATATGCAATATGAATAAAGGCTGAGTAATAGAGTTCTGAACTTTGGACTTACATGAGGCTTTGTGTTGCTTTCCCTTAAGGCAAGCAACACATATTTGGTCATTTTCAAAACGTTTTGAGGCAATCCTCTCACAAGATTATCCTTAACAAGTTTATTTATAGTTTTAAAGTTTAAATGACCAAGCCTCCTATGCCATAGAATTGATTCGTCAAGTGTAGCCTTTGCAACAAGACAAGTTAAACTCTCTTTAAGAACAATGTTTTTCATATCAACACTATACATGTTGTTCTTTCTAGGATTTTTAAGTAAAATCTGACTTTCATCAGGTAACTTAAAATCAGGAGATAGAACAAAACATGCAGTGTCAGTAAAAAGAACACAGTTATTTTTGTCACACATCTGTGAGACACTAAAAAGGTTAAATTGTAACTCCTTAATAAAGAACACATCCTGAAAATCAAGCTTACCCGTTTTGAGAGTACCTTTACTAGTGATCTTTCCTCCTCTAACTCCTCCACCAAAGGTAACATATCCTCCATCAAACTCCTAGAAATATGAGAGATAGGAAACGTTGCCTGTCATATGCCTAGAGCATCCACTGTCCACATAGCCTTGAACACGTTGTGGATTGACCCTATAAATAAAAAATTAAGGAATTTAGTTTCCTTTGGGACCACAAGCCATTTACTGATTGGATCAGCAATTGTGCATCAATATAATTATGTTTCTTCAAGGTGGTAGAGCACTTATCAAGTTTAGTAAGGTCTCCAAACCCAACATGCTGAGGCCTTAACAGCATTTGCCTGATTATCCCTAATAGTATTAACAACTTCAGAATTTGGCCTAGCAGTATTAACTGCTTTTGGCCTAGCAGTATTAACTGCTTTTGGCCTAGCAGTATTAACTGCTTTTGGCCTAGCAGTATTAACTGCTTGTGCCTTGGCTGTATTAACTTTTTGGCTAAAATTTTTGTTAGTTAATACTGTTTTTGATTGATAAGGCCTTTTTACAGTTGATTGTGCTGATTTTGAAAAACGTAACATTGGTTTAGTACTAAAAACTGTAGATTTGGGATGAGCAGTATTAATTGTACTTTTACAGTTATTAAAAGTTTTAGCCATTTTTTCGATTAAAGCTAACTGTCCTTTAAACATTTCCATTAAAGCTTAGGTTGAGTCTTGTTGTAATGAGATATCGTAATTCACCCTTTAATAATGTATTCCCAATATGTCACCTTTCCCTTTGATGGTATTTACAATGAGCCTGCACATGATCAAAACTCCCACAAACAAAACATGTTTTATTATACATCACAAAATCACTTCATAGCTGTTGGGATTTAAGATTATTATAGTTTCTTTGATTCCCCCTAGGTTTTAGTGATCTGTACATCTCTGCATACTTAACTGGTTTCCTAGCTATTTTGTCTTATTGTTTAACAAATTCTATTTTAGTAGGAAAAACAGTTTGCTTCTCTTTCTCTGACACCAACTCCTCAACCAATAGGGTATCAGGAGTTTTTTTAACCTCATTAGAGGTATCTACACAGACACTCTTACTGGCCTTAGGTCTATAGCCTTAAAACCCAGGCTGTTAGAACTCCTCAAGACCAGTGTTGGATAAATCAATAGTTGAGGGTGAAAATAAGCCTGTAGGTGGAGGTGGAACAGCATTATACCCCATACCTTTTATACTGTTATCAGATATTTAGCTCCCTATTAATTTATCTAAGCATTTAGAAGCATTTTCAAACTTGTCAATTTTAATCTGATTGCTCTCTTTTCTTCCTTAGCTTCTCTATCACTCTTAAGCAATGATTTTATGAGTCCTTTAAATGAGGTATCTCTTTTTTAAGTACAGCACAATTTGATCCAATAAACATAACCCCAATTTTTCTTGTTAAAAGACAAGTTTTCCTTCTATAGTGCTAACCCTCTTTTTGCAAGTTAGCTAAATTAAACTCAGATAAATATTAAATCCTACGGCTTAAATAATCAAGTAGTTTTAAGAGTTTCAAAGCTTTTAAGACATGTGTTAGAGCAAGTTTTGTCATTGTATACCCCAGAGTCCTAAGAAAGCAAATTAAGTTGCCCAATGGTTTGTATGTCACTTCCTCTTCTGCCATAAAGCTCCAATCAAAACCAGCTCCATCAATAGCCTCCATTGCTTAGGAAGAAACTTCTTCCACATTCACAGTCCTTCTTGAGCTATCTTGATTCCTGTTCCCATTATCATGATTCCTAGGCCTGCTTTCTTGATTCCTAGGACTTCTGCATTCCCTTGCAAAATGTCCCATCTTATGACATTTGAAACATTCTACCTTAGACTTGTCATATCCTGCAGTACCACTTCCATTGATAGTGATCTTCTTCCCAGTTCTCAGGTAATACCTCCTTGCTTTCATACTTAGTAATGCCAATTGCCACTTCAAATCCATTTCTTCAAGATCCTCTTCATTGATTTGTTCTAGGTCTTCATGTACAAGTTGAGACCCATTTTGGTTGATTGGCCAAAAAAGCATAGACAGTGGCATCACTCAAGTTAGCAGTACTATCAAGAGTACTATCAGTACTAACTAAAGAGTTAGCAGTACTAACTTGAACATTAACAGTATTAACTTTATTGATACTACTAGGAGATGAAACAAAGGCCATATTCTGAGAGCTTGAGCTTGTGTTTGATGATGTAATTCTTTTGACCTCTTGTTCAACAATCTTAAAATTGTTGTAGAGATCATCAAAGCTCATTGAGTCAAGATCTGGTTTATTCCTCCAGACCACAACATGAGTGTTCCATTCAGAAGGCAGACTTCTCAAGGAAACTTAAATTGAGATTCTCTTGAGAAGATGTTTTCACCTCCAAGATAGCCAACTGGCTTACTATTTTCTGAAGCCTGTTAAAGATAAAGTCAAGTGACTCTGTGCTTGGAGCATTGACGTTCTCATACATCTGCTTCAGAAGTGTCTTTTATGTCTTCTTTGTGGCATCATTGCCACCAAATCTTGTTTGTATGGCATCAAACAAAGTCTTGGCATCCTTGTATTGATTAAATGTTAGTAGATGCTCATTTGGAAGTGCCATCAGCAACATACTTTCTGGCTTTTACATCATTCTTCTTTTGGTATCTCTCTTCAGTATTAACAGCACCTGGAATCATAGAAGTAGAAGTACCAACACACTTTTACTAATTGTACATGTTGTTGGTTTGAAATGAGTTGCCAATCTCTGATGATAGCCAATAGAGAAATAGTCCTTAAAATTTAAAAGTATTGCTCTATTTTGAGTCTCCACATCTCATATTCACCTTGCTTGAGAAGTGGTAGTTTTGCAGCAGCATTGGTTTGTATAGTTTCTAGATCCATCTCTTTTGTAAAAAGAGTTCTTTCCATGAATAGTATTCTTCCGAGATCAAATTTTCATAAACTCAAGGCTCTGGATACCACCTTTTTATCCCAACTAGATACTTGCAAAACCTTGTAAAAAGGGTTAAATGTATTGAATAACAGTACAACAATCTAGAACTTTATTGATACTAAAGAGAATGTCAAATCTACACCTTTAGTACTTAAGAATATTAACAATGTATAGTAAACTTGATGCAGTAGAATGAATGAATAATGAATTATAACCAAAAGCTCAATATTAATATGATTATAATACTAGTACTTTGACTAGTACTAGGGTTTACAACCTTGAACTATGAATATGTCTATTTTGTATGTTTTTTACAACCATTACCTAGATCGTCTTATATACATTCAAGTGAAGTACCTTTACAAGATACACAATCTTTTAAAACTTTTATAAAAATATCTACATAAACTCTAACTATATAAGATAGACATCAAAAGTCATACATATCACTTCACACTCTTTATCTTCTACAGGACGTTGAGAATCTCATGTAGAAGTACAGTACAAAGTCCTCCAACAGTATTAAGTTTAGTACTGGCAGTACTAACTTTCTTCTTGCAGTACTAACCAGTTAATACTGGTAGTTATAATCTGAGCAGTACTAAGTTGGTTTAGCAGTATTAACTTTGTAGAGGCTCTTAATTCCCAACAACATCTACGTATGAAAAGCCAAATATGTATGAACACACATATAAACATTAGTGTGACCTATATTCATATATAAAACACATATATGATATCTCATACACTCATTGTGAGGTTGCTAAACATAATTGGTTCATGGTTCTTAGACTATAGAACATAAACAACGTTATCATCTTGAATCTATTTGATGATGAAACACATAGATTATTGTTGGTAACATTATTGTGAAACTCTTATTCTAAGTTTAGTTATGACTTAACTAACTCTTACACTCGTTTAAATCATGTTAACTGATTGGTAGATTTATGATAATGGTTTAATGATTATAATCCATTGCATGTGAATACAAACGTGTTTTTGCATATACATACAATGTCTCTCGTATGAGAATTTAAACAGACAAACATGTACATACATTCTTACGTATGAATATATGATACACACATATGTTAACAAGAGACATACGAAGATGCATATATACACATACACATATGCATAACTGATTTTAGTTAACGAACAAATCATTCATAATTTATTTGAGCTCATTAAATAATCTTTGATCTTGACTTAAGCTCGAATAACAAAATTTCCTCAATCAGTTTCATGAATTAGGCTTACAACATCACCACCAACATAGTGTAATAAGAGGACCAACTTTACAACTAATCATACATCACTTAAACATAAACTTACCATAAAACCAACATCACATACACAACTCCCTTTTATTTTTTCCATGACTCGGTCTTGGGAAAGATGAACTTCTCCATCTTTGTGACCAAAGACACGTCTAATGAGGGTGTATGTAACAAGAAGGACATGTGGTATAAGGGGGAAGACACGTCTTACCCTCTTATTACAACTGTGTGAAATGAATGTGAGAATTTTAAAAAGAGACGCATCTATGCTATAAGTACATCTTAAATATGCGGTTCTAGATTATTCTCATTCTTTTCTTTTTAATTTTATTTTTAGTTTTATCACAACTCTAATATACATTTTGCTAAATGACAAGTGTACCTATAATAATACTTAAAATGTGCATCCTTCATATTCATAAGTAGAACTACTAAAAGATTAAAACTTGGTCAATCATAATCGTGTTCGTATTTTGCAAGAATGCAAGTATCACTCTTTATTCATTTTTCAAATTTTGTATTTTGAAAATATAAAATTTATGTCTTAAAAATCTTGTGTAGTGGTTGTATATTGGTTAATCAAATAAAAAAGATGAAAAAAGTATCTCACATTGAAAATTATAAAAAAAAGAAAGAGGGATAGGCACTATAAAAAAGACCCACTTCATTTCCATAAGAGCACGAGTATGGTGTAGTGCCGTAGAGCTCAAGCCGGTGAAAAAGTGCACTTTTTTCATAACACCAAAACACCCTCCCTAGTTAACACCACAATTTTTGGTGTTATGAGGACCCCACTTTTTCTCACTTTTTTTATTCATTTATATAAAAAAACCTATAAACTTAAATTTTAAATTTTATTAATTAGAAAAAATTACATAAACTTAAATAAAAAAATACATAAACTTGAATAAAAAACATAAACATAAATAAAAAAAATACATAAAATAAAATACGACAACAATTTAGAAATTAAAATACATAGCCCGAGTCTTGTCTTTCAAAGCCTCGATCTTCTATACGTCTTTTTACACGAGTTACATGTTAATTGTGCACCTACAGTATGTTGATTTGATGCATAATGGATTTGGTATGCCTATCACGATAAAGTTTTAGATGTCATATAGTCTTACACATTAATCTCTTTGATTATTGTATTGATGCATGCTTAGATAAATTTGCATGATTATATCTTTGTGTCTTATGCATCTAGGTATATATTTCTTGACATCTAAGTATATATTTCTAAAAAGTCATGATAGTCGCAAAATGGTCTTAATCTTCTAGAGTCTTCATGCACACATTTCCTTAATCGTCATCTCGCTTTCTTCCAAATAATCTACTTTGTTGTCAAGGAAAGGTTAGATACAAATCTAATACACCTCTAAGTAGGTTTGACAACTAAAATATTTCGTCTGAAATATACAAGTAATTTTAACTTGCGATCACAAACATTAGAAGTCAAATCTGAAAATTCATATTCAAGCCTTTTAACAACATATGTTGAAACGCTCATCCAAAAGCTAAAAGCTAACATCAACCTTCCGTGACAAAGGACTTACGAGTTCCTACATAAGTGATTCATGGTTCCTTTTATTCCTGTGTGAATATACACTCCTTGAGACCAAGTATATTCATTTATATTAGTCCCTTTCATCCCCAGAGGTATGTCATGGTGTTTTATCATCAAGCTCACCTTATATATAATGAGGATCGAACTTTATACATCGAGTTTAGGGTAGAAAACCATCGTATCATCCTTACTCCCAAAGCGTCTGTCGATAC
>BQNB010081136.1:17433-29717 GCA_026074375.1 Tanacetum coccineum
ATGCTAGCAGTAGTAACACAAACCTTTCTTCTTGAGAAACACTAACTTTGATAAGAGCAGCAGTAATTCCAAACAGCCTTATGAAGCTTTTAATTCAGCCATGTGGCTTTTGATCTAGGATCTAACAAGGTTTTATTGTTTAATTTATGAAGGAAAAAGGTATTGATTTTCTGTTTTCGGTGAATAGACTAATTCGGTGAAGTTAAGGTTTTTCAGTAAACCCTAAATTGGTAAATCTGATTTTCGGTACTTGATTCTTTATCAAAAGGTATGGAATCAGGTGATGTAAATGATTCTAATTCAAGTTTGAATGATGATACATGGTCTGATGATACTAATACAAGACAATCAACTAAGGTTTCTGAAAACCCTAATTCGATGCATACAAGACACGTTTCTTTAGCATTAGGGTTTCAAACATGTCCGGAAGGTTCTCAAGTATTCAATGTAATCCTACTACTAATCTTGGTGCTCGTGGTGAAAATAAAGGTATTGTTTCCAGGCCTACTTCTCAATTTGTTGAATCTTTATGATCATCTGGTAAATCCACTTGTTGTGGTGAGTAAATCTTTGGATCGACAATGAACCCTAGTGGAATGTTTGGAAGCTTTAATGTAGAATCTGGTCATATTATGGTTATAGCCTTGAATTTTCCTTTCTCTTTTGTGCCTAACATGTCTACTGGTGGTGTAACTAAACTAATGTGACCAATGCTACTGGAAGTCCATATGTTCGAAGTGATACTTATTATGGAGAATATACTGGTGTTTCAAAGGCTGCAGATAGCTTTAACCCTAAAGAATATTAGGGTTTGGTAAGTGGGATTAATCATCATTGTTTGTCTCTTTACTGGTCGATGTATGTTGGATCAATTAACAAAGAGGATTTGTTTGTTCACATACAAGTCACGACTGAAAGATCATGAAAAGTTAAAGTTGATGTCAATCATTATTATTTGAGATTGAAATTTAACAAAGGTTGCATGAAATCAGATGACACAAGGTTTATTAAAGATCAATTTTTGCCTTCAAATATTGTTGAAGTTGGTGATGATGATGCATTAGTTAGTGTTAAACTCGAAACCCTAAAGGCGACTTTAAAAACCAAGGTATTAGTACTGCTTGTCGTTATTTTGAAAAGAATGTGGTGTTTATAATTAATAAGAACAGTAGTATACTTAATGCTACTAAGGTGTTGAAAAGCAGTAAGTTTATGAAGCAGTTTCATTTTTATGGTTAATACTGTCAATACAACTTAATGTTGCTAGTTCATATATATGTTAATGATGCTTCTATGTGTTTGTACTGCCAAAGGTTAGTACTGCTCATATATTATTATTGCTGCCTATGACGATTAATGTTGTTATCACACAACATTAGTGCTGCTAAGTTTAGACAATTAATGATGCTCAGGCTCAATTACATGTTTGTGCTGCTTGGGTTCGAATACAACTTAAGGCTGCTATTAGAAAGTTAGTGCTGCCAGCAGTATTATGTTTATACGGCTAGGGTTTAAAAGATGTTACAACTACTAGGCCTAAAAGAAGTTTCAACTGCTAGTTGTATTCAATATCGGATTAGATCTCTGTTGGATAAGGAGATCTTGGACAGAAAAGGATAACACACAGTTTGTTCTTAAACGTTATATGGCTGTTATTTTTAGGAGTATTTGAAATAATTAATTACGAAGATGATTATTTATCACTTATTTAAAGTCGATGTAAAGTTTCATAGGTACATGTTCTTATCATATCTTAAAAGTTATCTAGCAAACTTTTAAAGATAACTTGTTCGTGCTTATATGGTGTTGATGAAGACGTGCAAAATCTAGCAATGTGTGATTTCTCTTATGGTGCTCAATGCTTATATTTGCTATCACTTAAAGGAGTTACGTTGTAGTGCTTAGTGTCTCATTGAAGATAAGGATTTTGTCAAGAGATTGAGGTCTACTTATATATCATTAGTATGAGTTTGGAGTCACATGGATAGTACAAGACATAAGATACAAGTTTGGGTTATTCTACTTCTACATCAAGTTTGTAATACTGAGTTTTCTCCATTAGTAATCATTATAAAGAGCCTATAGAATTTAAGATTCAAGAGATAGTTAACATATTGGTTTCAGGGGAAGCTTATTGACAAAGTGTTTAACCATCATGGTATATTCATGCACCACTTAAGGGGAAGGTTTTCATTACTACTGCTAGTCATTATTATTACTGCTAGTTTAAGTTTCTACTGCTTAAATTCATTTTTCTTATTGTGCGTAATGGTGAGTAATTTGAGTTATTGGAAGGCTGGATTGGTAGTGTGATATATGGTTTACAGTTGTAAAGATCTAAGTTTCATATCTTCACAAGACCCCTATTGGATTATTACAAAAAGGGGAAGAAGATTACAGAGATATGATTTGCAACTTATTAAATGTGGCGGCATGGAGATTTCAATTTAAGGGGAAGATTGTTTCATTCATGAAAGATCAAGATGTTGGTTTTGTAATCATCAAATAGGGGAAGATGACAATAACAAAGTTCATAGAATATGTATAGCAGAATTAACATAAGAACAATGTAATTGTAACAAGGTTTTTCTTCATTACCATTCACTACAAGCCTCAATTCTACATGATCAATTGTAGAACGGTTATCTAACTATAATAGGAATCAAAGATCCTTGAGGCTAAACACAAAACTAACTCTAGGTGTTTTTACATTAACAATACGCCTAGAACACACACTTTTTAGTCGACTACATTTTTCTGTGCACACTAAAACTCATGCCTGATATCTCTTTATATAATAGAGATTATCTAGGTTTACAAAGGAAACATAATACAATTAGGAAACTAAATCTTCCTAATATTTATCTTCATATCTTTGACCAAATCTTTTAAGGAGATCTTTTAGAATCCTCCATCTTTTGTAGAATTCCTTATTGTCAACATTGATCCTTGTTGTTTCATTCTTTTGTTCTTTTTTTATTATTGTTTTTTATCATTGTTTTGTATCATCAAATCAATATAATTCCCAACATAAAGGAAAAAAGCCATGACGTAAAAATAAACGCACGCAAAGGAGTAAGCCGCTAGTAGCAAAACAACTATGCCGACGAATGCAATTAGTCTTCCGTCTCAACAAACAACAAAGAAGATGATAAAAGAAGTAGCGCTTTTCAACTTATGTAGCAGAGATAATTGTAGTTTTCAAAAATAGTTGGTTGATAAATTGTCGCTCCTACCTAAAGGCAAAAAGCCATGACGTAAAAATAAATGTCACGCAAAGGAGGAAGCGCAAGCAATAAACCACTATGTCACTAAACACAATTATGTTTCCGCTCAAACAAACAACGAAGAAGATGATAGAAGAAGAAGAGGCTTCAACTTATGTTCCAGTTTGTTTGTCGAGAAGCCTACTGTTCAAACTGTGGGGGAGTATTAGCTGTCATTCTCGTTAGTCCCATTATCCAATGTGTCTCCCATTAGTTGTCAATCATGATTAGCTTAGTTGTCATTCATTATCTAGTCAATCATTGATTAGTGTCTATCCATTTATTCTTGTACCCCTATAAATTGTAATTACAAACTGCTCTGCAATTTAAGAACCCTCATATATTACTCTTGTTCATAACTAACTGCTTCAATTTTACTCCTGTGAGCTCTTCCCTTATGCACAAAATGAAAGAATATGTTGTTTTTGTCTCAATCACTTAACCAATCAATTTTTGCCTTCTAAAAGAGAAGTTTCTCTTCATCTTTTCTTGCAGTATTGTATTCTTTTAGAATAACAGCTTCTTGCTTCTTGAGAGTAGCATTATGAGGGCCCTGGTCTACTTGCTTTTGAATAATTTGTAGCTTCTCCTTCCATTCAATAACTTTTTTCAAAAATGTTCCCAAACTGCCAGCTAAATTTTTTCATATGAAACTTTAGGCCTTTCATTCTTTTGACAAGTTTGTACATATGGCATCCTTCCACATTAGTGTTCCAATTCCCCTACACAATATTAAGAAACTCAGGTTTATCAGCAATAAAGTTTAAGAACCTAAACGCCTTATTCTTTTTATTTATCACTTTTGGAATGATGAGCAAAGATGGGTTATGATCAGAGGTTAAATGAGGCAGGAAAAGAGCATGTGAATTAGTAAATCTATTCATGAACTCTATGTTCCTAAGAACTCTGTCAATCTTTTTCAAAATCCCATTACTAGGGTCTTGTCTGCTCTGCACCCAGGTAAAGTGAATTCATGAGCAATTTAGGTCTTCCACTTCAATATTCTCAAGGCACTCTTGGAAGTCAATCATGTCACTAGTTTTACAGGATCCTCCTTCTGAATGATCTTCAAGGTGGAGGCTCGCATCAAAAAATATAAATTAACATACGTTTTTTTTAACGGCTTCTTAACATAAGTCTGAACAAAACTTACACCGACACACGTGCTCAAACCCATCTATATTCTCCTATTAATTTTACGATACATAAGAAAAGAACCTTTCTATCATTTGTTGGAATAAGTGGTCTAGGAATTGGAGCAAGCTAGGTATCCTCTTTTCTTTTTTGTTCATCTTGTATTATCGTCTTGCATTTCAAAAATCAAACTAGCGATGAGTATGTGTCTATCTATTTTTTTTCTACATTTTTTTTTTTTTTTTTTTTTTTTTTCTTTTTCCTTTTTTTTTTTTTTTTTTTTTTTTTTTTTTTCTTATGGCGATTGAGTTAAAACAACATAGTCAAGTGAGCTTAGATAAAAGTTACAAAAAGATCAAGCAAGACTAACAAGAGTGTATAGGGTTTAAGACCTGACCAATCATTCCAATTTGGTTTAAAATGCTAAGTTAATTTATGTCTGAAAACTATTCGTTTTTAGCAAAATACAGTAGTTGTTTCCATCTTTTCCATGATTTGTCTTTGTCATCTTGTATGGCCTCGGGTTTGAAATTTAAAATAATGTCATGTGTTATGCTAGCTATGTCAAGGCACCAAAGGTTTGGTGATAGGTACAGGATTAATAAAGATGAAAATTGACTGAATTTTATTAGAAATAAAGGATATTGGCCCAATTCGAGAGGGGAACAGTCTCCTATTTACAAGAAAAAGGAAATTAAAAGATAATTCTCAATGCCAAACATGAAGCACTAGCCATCTATTTATACTAATCAAATACTAGAATTATGGGTAGAAATTAAGGGCAGGATTCTACACCCTGATTTCCAGGATAATCATAAATTAAATTGATTACCTAAAATCATCCAGTGATTTGATAGAGAGGATTCAGCCAATTTCTGAAGATAGAATACAGCTGCCCCACTTTTGCAGCTGTAACGCGATCTTTCCTTCTTGAGTACACTTTCAATGGTGGATCTTTATCATTACTTCCCTCATAGTAAAATGTCTTGTCCTCAAGACGGAATGTAGGAAATTGCTCAACTACTAGATCATAGGTTTCCTATGTTTCCTCTTCTACAAGTCGATTACACCATGAAATCAACAATTCGAGGACAGGTTGGCCAGCTTCATAGACCCATCGATGGGTGATAACTGAGTGAGGTTGTAAATCAATTTCTCAGTCTTTGGTGATGGGTAATGGGGTAACTGGTGTCAAAGAAAAAGAGCCACGGGAAGGTTTAAGCATCGAAATATGAAATACCGGGTGGATTCTAGCTTTGGGTGGTAATTCCAGCTCATAAGCAACTGGACCCACTACTCTTTTAACATGATATGGTCTAAAAAATCTTGGAGACAACTTCTCATAACGACGTTTAGCCAAAGTCTTTTGGTGATACGGTTGAATCTTCAAGAAGACATAATTACCATCCTGAAACGTGAGTTCCCGTCACTTTTGATTTGCTTGGTTTCTCATTCTGTCTTGGGCCTTTTGGAGGTTTTGGCAAAGAAGCTTTATCATATCATCCCGATCAACTAACTGTTGTTCCAGCTTTACGTTTTTTGTTTTGCCTGCTGCATATGGGAACAGCGAAGGGGGTTCTCGACCATACACAACAGAGAATGGAGTTGTGCCGGTGGCCGTGTGGTACCCCGTGTTATATGGAATATTTAGCCCAAGGTAAGTATGCACTCCATTTGGTTGGTTGTTCACTAGCAAAGCAACGTAAGTAATCTTCTAGGCAGCGATTCAGAACTTCAGTTTGACCATCCATCTGAGGGTAGTAACTTGTACTTAGCTTTAGTTTCGTCTGACTTAATTGGAACAATTCTTGCCAAAAGTTGCTGAGGAAGATAACATCTCGATTAGACACGATAGATAAGGGGAAACCATGCAACCTGACTATTTCTCTACAAAAAACCGTTTCTACTCCTTTAGCCGTATAGGGATGGGATAAGCAAATGAAGTGAGCATATTTGCTTAAACGATCCACTACAACTAAAATAGTGTCAAAACAACTAGATAGCGGTAATCCAACGATAAAATCCATGAAAACGTCTTCCCAAATTCGATTGGGAGTGGGTAGGGGCTGAAGTAATCCTGCTAGAGCTAATGTCTGATACTTTTGTTGCTGATAGATTATACATTGCTAGACAAACTCCCTCACATCCTGTTTCATCTTTAGCTAATAGTAACGAGAAGAGAGTCTTTTGTAGGTTTTTAAAAAACCTCCATGACCACCGATTAGGGTGTCATGTGCTTCTTGTAACAACTTAAGTTTGAAATTGTGTATCTCCAGAATCACCATCCGCCCATGATGAAACAAAAGTTGATCCACTAGAGAGAAGTCAAGAACGAATGAAGGATTTGTTTGTAACTTCATGATTAGTTCGCTAGTAAATGAATCAGTTTGCAACCTTGCCTTGATATCAATTACCTCAACATAAAAGGGATGATAAGCGTTAATAATTCTCCTGAGTGGGGTTGACGAGACGGGGCATCTACCCCCTTGTTCTCTTTCCCGGCCTTATGAACAATTGAAAAATCATAAGGCATGAGTTTTAGCAAAAGCCTTTGTTGCTCTGCACTGGTGATGCGTTGTTCTAATAAGAACTTAAGGGTATAATGATCGGTGCGACTGAGAAAATGTCAGCCAAGCAAGTAATGGCTCTATTTCTAGACCGCTAGAACTAATACTAACAGCTCCCTGTCGTATGCTGATTTAAAGTGGTTAGATAGGGAGAATCCTTTACTGAAATAATCTATGGGATGGTCCTCTTGTGATAGTATCGCCCCAACCCCATCTGATGATGCATCACACTCTATAACAAATGGTTCAGAGAAATCTAGTAACCTCAAAATAGGTGTAGTCAGCAGCACCTGTTTCAGGTCATTAAAGGCCTTAAGGGCTTCCTTCGACCAAAGAAACTCGTCCTTCTTGGTCAATGCGGTGAGTGGTCGGGCTATAAGTCCATAATTTCAGATGAAACGCCTATAATAGCCGGTTAACCCAAGAAAACCTATCACCTCTTTTACTGTTGATGGAATGGGCCACGACTTTACTGCTGAAATCTTTTCATCCTCTACACTAACTCCTTTCAAGCTAATTAAATGTCCTAGAAACACAACTTATTCCTGCCCAAAACAACACTTCGATAATTTGACAAAGAATCAGTTGTCATGCAGCAATTTCAAGACCTGTTCAAGGTCAGACTTGTGCTGCTCCATACTTGAGCTGTAAACTAAAATTTCATCAAAGAACACAAGTATAAAACTTCGTAAATAAGGACGAAATAAATCATTCATAACAGCCTGAAACATGGAAGGAGAGTTAGTTAAGCCGAAAGGCATAACTTTAAACTCGTAATGACCTGAATGGGTATGAAAAACTGTCTTTTCAATATCCGGGGCTACCACTCGGATTTGATAATAACCCGATCGCAAATCGAGTTTTAAAATACCGTAGCTCCATACAATTCATCAAGGAACTCGTTAATTTTATGTATCGAGTATTTATTAGCTATACTTATCTTGTTAAGAGCCTGATAATAGACGCACATTCGCCATGTATTGTCATTCTTCTTCACTAGTAAAATCAGGCTTGAGAAAGGACTTGTGCTTGGTTGTATAAAACCAGCTGCCATCAGTTGTTCTACCTATTTTTCTATCTCATCTTTTTGGGAGTGAGGGTAACGGTAAGGGCGGATATTAGGTGGGGTTGAGTTTGGCAAGAGCGAGATTGAATGATCTTGTGATTTAACGAGGGGTAAGTCTTGAGGTTCTTCAAAAACAGTTTTGTATTGTGTAACAATAGGCTGAAGTGGGGCTGGTATACATGGCGTAATTTCTGGATCAATGGCTAGGTGTTGGAAACTAGATGATATTTGAAGGCCGGACGAAATGCCTTGTAGTTTATATCACTTTCCAACAATTGAAAAAATCATGAATAATTCCTTCCAGTTAGCTTGAACCGTATTTAACATAACTAACCATTGAATACCCAAAACTAGATCAGCCCCCAAGAGAAAAAGGATGGAAATCTTGAGTGATTTTGAGGTCATTAATCTATACATGAAGATTTTTGCAGATTTGACCACATCGTATTACATCACCGTTACCGGTTTGAACCCCGAAAGGCGATACCGGCTGAATAGCCAACTTAAGTTCAGTTACCAAGACATCTGAAATGAAATTGTGTGTAGAACCTCCATCAATTAAAATTAGAACTTCAGTAGAATGAAGCATACCGTGGACCCTTCATGTGTAGGTTGCTTCTTCCCAAATATAGCATGTAAACTGATTTCAGCAGTTTCTTCTCGGTCAGAATCGAGGTTGGTTAGATCTGTTGTAAATGATTCTTCAACATCCTTATTAGCCTCTAAAACCTTAAAGGTACCGGTTTTGCAACGAGTCCCGTCCGTAATATCGCCACACCTAAAGCATTCCCCTTGTAGGAATCGGTTTTGTTTTTCTGTTTTGAAACTTCGGAAAGTATTTTTCGGTTGGGTTGGTGTTTTGGCTGGGGTGGAAGTTGTTGGTTTAGAATTCGACTGAGAGGGTTTGGAATTTAGGGTCCAAGAAGCATTTTTTGTGGGTCGGTGGGTGGTGAGTTTAGATTCAAACTCTAAAGCTAGACTCATGGCACTATATACCGTATGAGGCTTGTGAACTAGTACATCTGGCTTTAATTCATCTTTGAGGCCATTTAGGAAAACCCCCAAAAGACAGTGATCAGGCCAATTAGAAACCCGAGAGGATCTCTTAGCGAACTCATGTTGATATTCCTGTATCGTTCTAGTTTGTTTAATGCTACAAAGGAAATCATCCGGGTTCTGGAATTCTGTCGGTCCAAAGTTTGGTAAACGCCTGGACTAATTTTTCCCAAAAAATGAATTGACCGTTAGAGAGCCATGAATAGAGGTCCAAGGCATCCCCTTCTAAGTGCATTGAAGCTATCTCTACCTTCTCTTCATCCGGTATTTGATAATACCTGAAATATTTTTCGGCTTTCAGCAGCCAACCGCGAGGGTCTCCACCACTAAAATTCAGGAAATCAATCTTGTTATAGGGTCTATACGACTGTCGACCCCTCCAAGAACTTTCCCCATCGAAATTCTTGCTTCCTTTGGATCTGGATCGATCTCCTTCCTTCAAAGCTGCTATATCTTCCTTCATCGTTTCAATTGCCTCCAATTTCGCGGCTATTGCAGCCAATTGAGTGGCAATTGGATTGGGTGGATTGCTGTTGTCGCTATTCCGGGTTTGCACCATGTTTCGATTCCTGACAATGGAACCAAATGATAGGTACAAGATTAATGAAGATGAAAATTGACTGAATTTTATTATAAATAAAGGATAGTGGCCTGATTCGAGAGGGGTAGTCTCTTGTTTACAAGAACAAGGAAATTAAAAGATAATTCTCAATGCCAAACATGAAGCACTAGCCATCTATTTATACTAATCAAATACTAGAATTATGGATAGAAATTAAAGGCAGGATTCTACACCCTGATTTCTAGGATAATCATAAATTAAATTGATTGCCTAAAATCATCCAGTGATTCGACAGAGAGGATTCATCCAGTTTCCAAAGATAGAATATAGTTGCCCCACTTTTGCAGCTGTAACGCGATCTTTCCTTCTTAAGTACACTTTTAATGGTGGATCTTTATCATTTGGTTTTCACTCTTTTTCCTCAGTTAAAACACATATAGCACAATACTTATTTTGATCGATAATTTGTTTCATAAATCTTTAGAGCTTGTACTATCACAAATGAGGCAATAAAAGAAGCTCGGGATGACATTCCAAAACATCGTAATGAACTTAGTATTGAAGAATACATCAGGCATCTAGCTTCTTTACTGCCTTTTTTCACAATCTCGAACAGTGGACCCATGAAACATGAAGGTATAGTAATACCTAGGTGTGTTGACATGTTGTCTTTCATTTTTCAAATTGTTTTTAACGAGGGGGAATTAACCCGCGCGTTGCGGCGGAGCAATTATTTTGCGGGATGGTGTACATTGTATATGTATTTTGAGCATCGGTTAAGTTGTTTAGTAATTTGAAAATGATTTTTCCTAAGATATCTAATAGGGCAAGTGCTCTAACATATGTTTAGCTGATGTGCGCGTATTTTAGTTAAAGGCCCTCGTAGGAGTATAGACAAATGATGTTGATACAGTAACGTGGTCTTGGATGTTGCGACAACCTTCTGGTTGATCCCTACTAATACCTGTTACAAAAAATCAAACAAAAACACATGTAAACAACGCCATCCGTAATTTAAACAATCAAATGTATTCTTATTGGACATAGGTGGAAGAAAAATCTACATGTAAAATACAACTACTGTATCTGCAATGTTACCCATTTGAACTTCAACAGTAGTGGAACCTATGCCTGCGAAATACACAGCAGAACAAAGATCAACATGGACGTTCACGGAAGCAACGTACATAATCACAAAATAAAGTACTCACACGGAGGAGCAGCTTGTTGAGGCACATTCATATCAAACCGGTACTTTAACTGTTTACTGGGACCACCTTTTATAACGGATGCTACCGCGGATTGAGAGACTAATTTTCTCTTCCCAATCACTGAGCTCTGACCTACACCGAAGGTTTTGCGCTCGCAATATGGAGACTCGTACACGCACCAGAAACATTTCCAGCCACACACTCCCCACCCACATTCCCCCTGTTCATCGACAATGTGGTTGAAGAACCCGAACATACTGAGTCTCCGTTAACATGGGACGCGCCAACACCGGCTTCATCTGTATCAACAACTCTAGGAAGTAACCTTCTTTCGGTTTTCATACTAAAATGCAAAAAGAACTTAACAACTCCCTTAACCACCCTCCCCTTTCCCTCTCACCTCAAACAAACCAAAACAAACAACTTTCTAGCAACAGCATACATGGCAATAAATGAAGAGGCATTTTTCACATGTAGAAAGAAATTAGTATACAGAAATGAAAGTTACTCTACATGCTATTGATATTTTGAACATATGTGTAAATTACACATATGTGTAAATTACACAGTGTAATAGTCAAACATTCTGTATCTTTTAAGAGTAAGGGAATAAAATACGTTATAAGCATATCCAAGTATTAAACTAATTTGCACCAAAACATAGCTTAAAAGTTGGTCAAATTTTTTTCTTCGCACGCAACATGTGTGGTAAAAAACAATGAACCTTTTTTTGCACAAATAATGTGTGGTCATAAACAATGACTTGAAAATATGGCAACCTGATTGGTTATTGAACTTATTAATCTAATTTTGGCATCCAATACTATTTGTCACATATGAAGCTTTCAAGTTGGAATTACCTAATTGTTCATAGACGGCAACAAAAAAACAAAGAAAAACTTTCAAGTTGAAATTATCTAATTCTTCATAGAAGACAACAAAAGAAACAAAGAAACCTCAAAATACAAGGCATACATTTTTTATATCATCAAGCTTTCAAGTTGGAATTATCTAATTGTTCATAGAAGACAACAAAAAACCAAAAACCCTAAAAAGGCAAGGCATACAATTTTCATATGACGAAAAAAAATCAAAGAGGGCAACACCTACAATTAAGATATTATGTATATAAACACCTAGAACCAAAAATCGCAACAAACTCAATACCTAGATAACAAATCCCAAATATGAACCAAGATACTATCAAGGATGGGACGTGTAAGAAGAAGCAAGAAAGTTAAAGAAACCACCAACCTCTGTTACCTAACACTAAAGAAAGGTAGCGCAATGGGAAGCGAGTATAAAACGACATAAGTAATTCGACGTGACTCGTAAGGCTCATTTTTTTTTTTGAAGGGCAAAAATATATATTAATAAAAACTCACAACTACAAACAAACCAGTACATAAAGAAAAAGAAAGG
>BQNB010081137.1:0-29716 GCA_026074375.1 Tanacetum coccineum
GTGCTATTGACCCAATAATGTAACGCCTTCGGATATTCAACATTCCGCTGCATACTCAGATTTGAGGGTGTTACAGCTTAGGTATCAAAACTTGCTTAACTTTGCGCACAACATTTTTAACAGAGGAGGATGCATTCACAGAGTGTAAATAAGTAACCACACACACATCATGATTTGCGGAAATTAAGCATTTGTTACATGTTTAGCAAACAGAATGAGAATTCGAATTAAGCATACTATAATTAAGCATTTGTTACATGTTTAGCAAACAGAATGAGAATTCGAATTAATTATGTTTAGCATACTATAATCATGTTGATTCTAGTATTAGCTCTAAGCGTACTATAATTAAGCAATTGTTACATGTTTAGCAAACAGAATGAGAATTCGAATTAATTATAGTACGCGTAGAGCTAATACTAGAATCAACATGATTCGTGGTTTTCAAACTATACTTATCGGTCCTAGGGTGTTCTTTTACTTGCTTCATGTTGACACTCTTAGCCGGCAAGATCCTATTTTTCTTGGTATTGCTCCTAGGCTATGATTCGCTAGCATTGGTGCAACTGTTTACTCCTGTAGAAGGAGGCACAGGGACATTAGTCTTCGGAATGTATAGTTGCTCTACACGTTTGTGTGTGTTACTATTAGACGTTTCACATTGGTCATCAAAAGTAACTTGCTTTTTCCTAGTTAAAGGGGTAGCAGCATGGTTTTTATCTCGTTGATTGACGTCTTTCGGACAAGTGCCAATCACATATTCTAACAGTTCCTGTGAGTGTTTAGTGTAAAGGCAAGCAAATGCAAGTGAGCTATCTAATGGTCTTTCAACCTTAGCTTCCTCTACGATCTCGCGAAGGGTATCCACACTTTCCTTAATGTGTTTGAGATAATCTAGATGCATTTCCCTATTATTCCTATTGCGAGGGGGAATTGGTTCAACATCTATCACATATCTACCAGTGGCAAGAACTCTTGGTTTTACAGAATCCATAGTGATGCATTGCAGATTTTCATGTATTTAGGCTTTCAGATTCTCATTTTTAGTTAACAAGGCAGTTGTTTGTTCGATATGTTTGGCACGCGTGATCTTAATAGAATCATATAATTCCTTGCAATGCTGCTTAATTTTGCATTCTCAGTCCTAAAAAGCTCATTTTGTTCTTGGAGAACTGTGACTTTGTCAGTTAATTGAGTGATTTGAAAATCTAAGGCCCTGAAATCAAGAGTACGGTCAGTTTCACTACGGGTCTCATTTAATTGAGAGATTTTCATCCTCAATTTTTTGATGGCGTTGTCCTTTCCTTGAATGGAAGCTTTCATTTTTTTGATTACAAAACTAAGTCAAAATCAGGAGCATCTCGAGCGGGTGGAGATGTGTTGTTTCTAAAACATTCTTTAAGGTTTTGATACTTTAACTGCAAATTGAAGTGATTTACCTCAAGATTGGAAAAACGTTTTACTAATTCAGTATGATCATCTTTTTTAACCTTATCATGTAATTTAGAAAACTCTGCTTCAAGTTCTAGACAACGTGCTTGAACAACAGTGTGGGCATCATGCATTTAAGTGAATCTAGATACAGTGAGCTCAGAATTTGTTGCAATATAAAACATATCTTTGGACAAGCAATCAGCAATTAAATTGTCATTTTCAATGAGGAGATGTTTCCGCTCAATCTCATCATACTTTCTATTAACAACATTTTGGTTAACCTCAGCTTCCAACTCTTCAAAATTTCTTTCATTTCTTTGATTTTCTTAGTGAGAGCCTTTTGAATACCCTCAAAATGTTCTTTAAGTGTTTTGAAAAATGGAATAACTTCGGTGAGATAGCATTCCTTGGTTTGTTCAAAACCCCTTTCCCCTTCAGTGAGCCCCGTTGGTGTAATTCTCTTTTTACAGGTTTTTTCAAAGTCCGAAAAAAGTTGTATTAGTGCAAAAATGTTAATTTTTACTTGACTCTTTGTTGGAAGCACCCTGGGGACGAGCGGTGCAGGTGTATTGGGAGGGTACACCATCAACGCTTTGATTGGTCTTGAAGCTGGGGTCTGCTCTTTGAGAGCTTCTGCTTTCATCTTGATGAGATCCTTAGACTAAAATATCTGCTTAGGGGTCACTTGTTTTTGTGGTGTGAAGGTTTCTAAATAATCCTCTTTCGATTAATCATGTGGTACAATCTTAACCTTCTTTTTTACACACTCTGGGTCTTTCATTTTTTCATACATTTTCTTCCTAGTGATTTCGGCTATCTCTAGGGTATCCTCTGAGTTGCGCAATATGGCCAAGACATGATTGGTTTTGATGATTTCATGACCATTATATAAGGAAGGCTAAACTTGCTTTTCACGGTTGAGTGGTATGTGTTTAATTACACATACCTTTTACCTTTAAAAACAAGCTAAAATAACCAAAAACAGACTTAAAATGCCAAAAATATGATTGTTTTGCTAATTGTGTTGTGCAGGAACGGATATCTAAGAAAAGGATGAAAAACAAAGCCAAAACGATAAAACCGGACACGGAATGGTAAAGACAAAGTCAAGACAAAGCCCAAGTGTGAAAAAGTCAAACAAAGTCAACCCCGACAAATTCAAAGTCAAACCCGAAGACATAAGTGAAGAAAAATAAGTTTAGGGGCCAAAATTGCCAAGTCCGCGGTCAGTGATAACTATTCTTAATTGTTCATCAATCTTTTGTTCTATTTCCGTTAATTCAAACCTGGCCTGTCTTTCATATAGTTCAACTTGTTCCTTATATTTTGCAAGTTCAGCAGTTAGTGAATTATCAACTACTGTGTTTTGTGTTGTTTTAGAGACATACTGGGCATGAGGTTCATACATATCATTATATATCATCATGTATGCATCATTTGGAACAGGAAGAATACATTACTTGGTATAACAGCATCTGCGTTGTCCTTTACCATATACTGATTCATAGGAATCATATACTATTTTTCGTATAATCGGATGTGAGTCAACAAGTAGTTTGGTTTGTTCTAGTCATGCATCTTATGTTCTTCATGATGTTCACAAATAGCATCCTGATATTGATCATGGTCGTGTACCTCAGATAGAATGTCTGAATCATACGACGGACCGGCTTCATCATAAACAGGATCTGCAGATGATAGATTAGCCATGAACATAGTTTGTGCCGTGGGAGCCTCATCAACATCATAATCAAAAGCATCACAGTCATCAGCTTGAAACACATTATCCACGTTGAGTGCTAAATCCTGAACAGGTTGCTCATCCACATCTTCATCAACAACGTTATCTTGTCTACCTGCAAGAAATAGTAACTGTTCTTCATCCAATGCCACCCTATTCTCCTGAGCTTGCATTAGTAACATCTTGTATTTGAAGTATTCAGAGTTCTGTGGTCGCTTGGGCTGAGTGCAGTTCCTTGCTATGTGGCCTATACCGTTGTAGTTGTAGCACTTAACCTGCCTTGCTTGACCTAGATTAGCATTCCCGACTCTGTTCTGAGCTCCCCCAGAACCAGCTGTACCTGCACCCCGTGCATTGTTACCCTGTCCTCTATTTTGTCGACCCTGAACATTCTGAACCACAACCCTGCCTTCTTGAACTGTGGCTTGGTTCCTAGGATTTGATGAAGTTATGAGTTGATTGTTTGTTTAAGGAATGTATGTTTTGTATGATTGGGTGAGAAGGGCAAGTGTGTTGGTTAAATTCTCAATTAAGTTGTCCGTTGGAGAGAGTCCCTAATTAAGTTGAGAGTTGTCAGCAAAGTATGGTGGAACATATGTGGATGATGGATTTGTAGATGATTGTGAATTGTACTGTTGAGGTGCAACATTGGATATCAAGGCGAGAGGATCAACTGTGTGTTGAGTAAATCGGTCCAACAACATTTTGTTCTCATTGGCATGTGCCTCGTGCTGCTTTAGATAAGCATACAGTTGATCATAGTTGGAGTCCCTCAAGCCTCTGTTGAGTTTCACTGCTGTTACAAATCTACCCCATTCTGGCAACATGTTATTAACAAACTTAGAATTCAACTGCATTCTGGACATGGTCATCTTGATGTTACGCATGTCGTTGATGAGTTTGGCAAACCGGACATAGTAATCATGAATAGTCTCTCCTTTGTGCTGACGAAAGTGTTCGAAGTCATC
Source organism: Tanacetum coccineum (assembly GCA_026074375.1). Lineage (NCBI taxonomy): Eukaryota > Viridiplantae > Streptophyta > Magnoliopsida > Asterales > Asteraceae > Tanacetum > Tanacetum coccineum. Next base: position 4,144 of record BQNB010081137.1, read on the forward strand.
ATACAGTTGTGATTCACGGTCTTCTTTTGTTAATTCCGAACCTTCCAGGAGCATCTTCACATTGTCCCATATGTCCTTTGCATCAGTGTAATGATTGATAAGAGAGTAGATATCTTTTGGCAACCCTTGAAGTAGGATGTTTGTTGCCCGAATGTCAGCATTGTACCTTTCCTTATCTTCAGGTGATAGGTCAGAATAGACTCGAGGTCGTTCTGGGCCTAGATGTAAGGCACCTTCATTTCCTTCTGCAAGAGTTTCCCGAAATGTTCCCATCTGAAAAGGTCCTTCATCAATTGACTTCAAGATGTTCACCCCATTCTCTTTACCCCGACAATATAGTCGAATTCGTTGTTGCCAAGATGCAAAGTCAGTCCTATCAAGCATAGGTGGTCGGGTATCTGAACCGGCACATTGAATGTCTTCCGAAAGATTAGCCATCTTAATTGATTGTGAAATGATTAAGTTGATCGAACAATGATTAGTGATTGTATGTTAAAAGTGATGATTGTTTGTTAGATTAGGTGATATGGTGTTTAATTATGATTTGGTTTGGTTGAAGTGAGTTAACGTAATGAAGATAATAAGACTTAGGCAAAACGCAGTGAAGAATCTTAGACAAAACGCAGTGAAGAAGCTTAGACAAAACGCAATGAAGAAGAAAATTTTGCCAGAGTTTCTTTTTACCAAAACGCAATGATTGTCTTCAAAAATAGGCAAAACGCAGGAGATAAGTCGCAGTGAAGAGCCTTAGACAAATCTCAATTTGTTGGAGACAAAATGCAGTAAAGAGCCTTAGACAAATCTCAGTCAAGTCTTGAGACAAAACGCAGTCAAGAAATGAAATGGTCAGAGTCTCTCCTAGGCAAAACGCAATATGGGTCTTCAATTAGGCAAAACGCAGAGGCAAATCTCTACCTGTAAAATCAACCAAAACGCAGTCCCTAATAAGACAAAACGCAGTACTTTTGTCCTTCATAAAACGACCAAACGCAGTGTCCTTTTTCTGAAAAAACGCAGGAGACAAAACGCAATGAAGAATTTTGCCAGAGAGACAAAACGCAGTGATGAAAATACGACTTTTTCCACCTAAAAATGACCCTTTTGAACGTTTTTTCTTGGTTTTTTTTTGCACAACTTGATCCTAGAAGGCTATAACAACTACAAAAACACTAACTTTAACACCACAAACGTGAGAATCAAAGAGTGTCAAGAATGAGACCATAAACCTTCAAAAACCAAACTTTTGATCTAAACTAACCAAGAAAACGCACACACAATCTAGCTAATTATCCCATGAGCTCTGATACCAATTGTAGTATATTGAATATCATAACACAATGAATGATCTAGGGGTTGGCCAATTTATCTTAGAGAGAGAAAGTGAGTTCTAGTGAGAGAAAATACACCTTATGTATGTGCATGATAGAATGAACAACCAACCCCTTCTCATGGTTGGAAAGGGGTATAAATACAATGTTATGGATGCCCCTAACGAGCTATGGAGTGAGCTTACATGTGGGTAAAAGACCCGACCCAATTCCATGAGTATTACGATAACTACCGGACTACAAGCTATGCTATTCTATACGATGCACGGGGTGACCGAATCTTTTTCTTAATTCTAACAAAAATACATACAAAAGACTCATTTCAAAAGTTTGGGTAAACAATAAGAAAATAAAATGCTATGCACAATTAGAAAAAATAACAAATTAGTAGAAGAATTTTTAATAGGGGTTTATGACTAAAAGGCTGGTTAGGTTTTCACACCCCCTCTCCCTTCAACAAACCAATGGCCAATGTCTTGAGTTTGCTACAATCAACCCGTAACACATGCATAAAGCATTCAGATGTCCCACTATCATACAAAATTGTACCTACGTGAATCCTTAGTTGCCAAAGAAGCACAAATTATAGCCTAGAGGTATGCTCTTACGACTAACTAACAAACACATACACAGCAAAATCGCCAATTAATTGTCCATAAGCTTAGTTGCTAAATTCATGTTCCTAAAGGCCTTTAGTTAGCTAGAAATGACACCTGCCCCCCCCAAGATTAAACCAATTACACGTTAAGGTTTCCTAATCATCAAACGAGTTTATCACAAAACAATCAATTCGACTAAAGTTAGTAAACTAAATAGATCTCGATCAAACAAGCATCATAAACATCAATAAACAGCAACTAACAAAATAACCCAATCAATCTTAGGGATTATACATCTAAGCAAACCACTAGATGAATATAACCAAGCATACTTAATAGAGGATTAGAAATTCATAATCAACAAAATGAATAGAATACATGAATTAAGATAAAACGATAATCAAACCATACAAGAAGTTGATAATCAAACCATTACAAGATGTTTATGGATTGAATTAGACCTCCTAAGTTGCTGGAAAAACACCTACCCAAATCCTAGAATCGGACTTAGGGTTTGGGGCCTGATAAAAATAAAGTTATGAGGCTATATTTATAGGAAAACCCTAGATCGGTTCGTCATGACGGTGTCGCCAGAATCGTGACACTGTCACCAGAGTCATGACATCGTCATGAATAACACATGACACCGTCATGTGTAACATATGACACCGTCGCTTGAAAGTCACGACATTGTCGCCAGCCACGGTTTGGCTATTTTCTTATAGATTTGGTGTAGAGTTGTAATCTTGTCCGTTTCTTCTCCAAATGAGCCCAAGTCACGTGTATTTCTTCCAAATTCCTTCCAAATGCTAAATACATGAAAAGGAATGATTAAGTACCTATTCTGAGCATAAATGCACGATTTAGAGGGTTAAACAACGTCGAAAAAGTGTATAAAATGGCACCTCATCATCTACCGCCCATGTCAAGATAGATGTTTTTAAAAGAAAAATCACTCTAAGGATTGGGGAAGAGAAATTGTTTTCAAAATCATTAAACCAGCCACTAGTATAATTAGGAGGGTCTATATGTTGAAAGAAATAATGAATCTTGGTTCCAAAACTAAGCTTATAGGAGAGACCGTTAATGAATCATTCGACCCACACTTTGACGATTATATTGAATTAAATGATTTGGATATGCCTCTAGAACCTAGGATGAATCAAGGCATTATTGTCAATGAGCCCACTACCAAATGTTGTTACAAAATGAAATTTTCTTGTATGATTGGGTATAAACATGAATATGATGACAAAACGCTTTTATGAATCTATAATTAAGGACAAAGGCGATCATGAAGGGAAGAAACTAGTAGGGACTTTGTTCGACCTACCTATTTTCATTGGGAATTTTTCTATTGTTTTAGGTTACTCAATCATTGACTATATGGATGTAAAAGTGGTGTTGTGCTTGGCATGCCGTTTTGGAAGAAGTTTGTGTCATGCCAAAAGATTATGGAGAAATTCGCACATTGGGACGAGTGCGAGCGAATGAATGAAGAATGAAAAAGAGAAGGAAAAAGTCTAACTTAAAGATTGGCTGAAAGAAAAGTGCTTACCGAGAGACAACCCGACTGTTTTTAATTGTTTGTCATTGTAAATTTAAATTGTTTGCTGAGTCTGTCTTCCTAGACATTCAATACGACGTATCGAACCTCTATGGATACGCCGTATGGACATGTCTGGAAGTTATCAGTCCTTTACATTCTGCATTTAAATTCCTATAAAATTAAAGACAATTGTTTTTACAGGTCGCAATACGGCGTATCCTTGGGTTTGGGATACGGTGTGTTGACTCCATGTACAGTATGTGTGTTTATTTTTTCGCATTGTAACCATTGTAAAACCGAGATAGGATTGCATGTTTTGTCTTCTAAACTTTTATGCAGGACCTTTTTGTAACAAAATTGACGAATTGGTTATGGTATACTCTGGAAAAGACATGTGTTGAACTCATACGTGCATTCTGACGCCTCTTCAACACACTTTTGCTCAAGAACTTAAAATTGGAGAATCATCCCGAGCAAAATATCAGGGGAGTTTCTCGTTCTAATTCTATTTCCCATTTTCTTTAATTGTTTTATCTATACAGCGAGGACGTTGTATAAATTAAGTGGATGATAGAGAATTAGAACGCCTACTTGTCTTTCTTTTTACTAATAATATGCTATATGCTTAAATTATGCCAAATTAAAAAAAATAACATACTTTTGTAAAAATTTCTAGTTACATTACCTCGCGCACAAATAACCCTTAATGGTAAAATTGTAAGAATTAAGCCTATTCCGTTTCCAAACGTTTACTAAAAATTCTACAAAAATTATGAGTGTGCCGGTGATGCAGTGGACTTTAGAACTTGGCTTGATATATCACTTGAGACCACAATGATGAGTACTATGGATTTAGATGGAGTAACATGTTTAACTAGTAAATTTCTAGGAATACACCAAAAAGCCTATATATTGTGATATTAACTAACTACATTGGTTAGTTAACCCCCGTATAACCCTTTGTTTACTCTCACTATAAGAATAAAGATACCTCTAGAAAAACCTATTGAGCCATTCCTGTCTTTTTCACACCAAATGTTTATTTCGTTACACTTTTACACCTTAGCCTACCCTGTAGATTAAGCCTATTAATCAAAGTTGCTAGTTGCTTTTATGTAAAGCTTTGTATTTTCTATGTCAAAGTGAAATTTTTTGTCTCTGGTTAGGTCGGGAAATTACACAATGCAATGGGAAATTATGTAGTTGTACTTTCGCAATTATGTATTATGTTCGAAGATGAAGTGTTTAAAGAAAAATTACCCGGATAAATTATGATGGTGAAGACGGTGAAAATACACCGAGATTTGTATTGTTATGTTATAAAAAAAAAGGAAAAGGAAAAAATATAAATTGCAGCAAAAAAGAGAAGGAAAGAATGAAGATAGTCAGTTCGTTGAACTTAAACCGATAAATTGCTTGGAGGATTGATTATTCGTTGATATGTGGTAAAAATCAACGATGTATAGTTTTGTATAAAAGAGGTTGATATCATCACTTGTCTTGTAAAAGTAAGTATAAGTAGGGATAATTAGGAAGTTAACCGTTATGGGAAAGCCAACTTAGGTTGTCTTTGTCATTCTATGATCGAGACGTTTGTGTATATATTTCCGAGTCTTTATCATGGGAACGGTCAAGAAAGTTACTAGCAACTACATACCTTATTTGTTCAGGCTTAATCTATTTGTTTTGTGAATTTTATTTAATTACAATTTATTTCCCTTTCTTAACAATTACCCTTAGGTTTTACTCGAACGCGGATGAGATCGAGTCATACATGTCTATTCCTTTGTTACGGCCATGTATATGTGATTCAACCACCTTGTTGGTTTATTACTTTTGGTGAAAGTTAGAAGATCCATACCCTATATCATTCTTCATCCTAACCCTTGGTTAAAATTCAAATGAGGATGTGATCGAATCATACATGTCTATTCCGTCGTTACGGCCATGTATGTATGATTCAGCTACCTTGTTGGTGTGGTACTTTTGGTGAAAGATTGTTAGAATGATCAACCTTAAGCCTACTAACCCGATTTACCTTTTTAAACTTGGTACTCCTTAGCTCTAGTGGTGGAGATGTGTATCCTTGCCAAGCATATAATAGAAAACTATTCACGACTGAGCAATTAAGTTTACCTATTAAATGATACCACCTAGATTAGTTGAGTGATTTGAGTGTTTTCATATCTCATATTTCGTGAGGTGCTTGGTTTTGTACAGGTGATTAAATAAAAGAATGCTTAAAGGAAAAAATCCTTAACTTCAGTTGGGATACATTTTCGATACATTTCTAAAGTTTACTTAAGGACAAGTAGGATTCAAGTGGGGGGATATTTGATGACATCAAATGATGTTACTTTTATAGCATCATTTATCCCAAGTAAATTACCCACTTTTATATAATTATTGCAAGAATTGTTACTTAATTGCTTAAAGTTGTTAATTGCAGTAATTATGGAGTACATTGTGAAGACAAGCTAAAAGGCGCACATTTTGGAGCTTAAATGATGATATTTGAAGATTGCTTATTTCTGACTACATACGTCGTATCCAGCAAAGAAGATACGGCGTATCAGCGCCTGGACTTCACAAGAAAACGCGTACATTCAATACCCAATACGGCGTATCCTGCTGAATACATACGCCGTATCCAGCTGGTCAAACAATCAAAGATCCTGCAATAAATGTGATTGATAACAGTTATTACTGATTGATTGTGAACGTAGCGCGCACTCCAAGGAATTCACCCCAATACGCCGTATTGACCTCACTCAATACGGCGTATCCACTCATTTTCAGAGACTATAAATAGAAGACTTAAAAATGAGTTTTCAGTGTGCAAAATCATATTCTCTATACCATAAACATAAAAGTTGATTTTCTAAAAAGACAAAGAGCAGCCAAGGTCAAGCATCGAAACTAATTCCATAGGAGACACCGTGTAATTCCTATACTCTTGTAATCATTTGATTTTTGGTATCATTCATTAACTCGGTTAGTTTACCTTGGTTGTTTGATTATACTTGTATTATTACAATGGTTATGGGCTAATACCCTTGGGTATTAGCCATCTTAATGAAGATTCAATGTTTGGTTTGTTTAATCCTGATTGCTTAATTTATCGTTGATTGTTTAATTATGTTTATCAATTCATACTTGTCTATGTGCTTGAATATGTGACCCATCATTCAACTGGGTCTAGTGAGACTGACTAAGTGATCTATATACTGGATGGCTCTTCATATTGCATTTTATATATCTGGATCAATAGGATCACAAATAATGTCCTATCTTTGCCTTTAGATTAGTGAGCTTAGTTGGACTGACAGGTGACCCTTTGGACCAACGAGTACGTTCTTAATCAATTGGTTAAGACTTAGACAATAGATTACCAGTATATAAATTGCCGTCAAGCAGTAAGTGGTTAAAGTCCTAATGGGCTAGGGTTTAACAAGATCACCATTGCTTTAATCCCTAAGATAGATTACAATTAAACTAAAAGGATGCTTTATGCAGATGAGTTAATTATGACAGGATTCAACGTGTTTAGGTCTTAGGAAGAAGTACCGCCTAAGTCTTAAGAATGATATGTCGCCTCGAGATAAGCACTCATTGTACTAAACAAACAAACCAATATTTAATCGGATTTAATATGGCTAATACAGTTTTCTATCATTTTGCTTGACCGCTCTTTTATCTTCTGACTATCTTCTTGCGTGATTATTGTGTATTAAATTGATTTTAGTCACCACCAAACCTGTGCCAGTCTCTCAGGCTGAACCCCCCCTCCTCAATTATCATTAGATACATGTTTAGCATAGGTTTAAATTAGAAATAACTTCGAATTAACTAGACTAATTAATTAGATTAAAATACTGATATAATATAAGGTTAACTTCCTCGCTCTTAGTGTTCGACACCCTACTTACCACGAAACTCCATCTTGACCGAGTACACTGCCCTTTAAAGTGTTGTTTTAGGATAAGTCGGCTAAATATAAATTTAAAACTTGATAATCAATAAATACAACCTACACGACAACACATCAAGTTTTTGGCGCCGTTGCCGGGGAGTGAAAATTGTTTAATCTTTATTTTATTAGTATTTTTAACCAGTATTTAGCTTAGCTTAGAATAATCTAATTATTTAAATTCTGTTTGTATTTGTTTAATTGTGTGATTAAATTTCTGTATTATTTAATTGTTTTCAAAGTATTCTGTTCTGGTCGAACACCTGATACGGCGTATCCACCAGTTGGATGCGACGTATCAAACTTTCTACCCAGATACAGCGTATTGATTTCTGCAGTCTAAACAACGTATCCTGTTCTTCCAAACAATACGGCGTATTCTATAAACTCAATACGACGTACTGATATTCAATATATTAATACGGCGTATTCAAATCCATTGAATACGGCGTATCAATCACTTGATATAGTGGCAACCTTGAATTTACGTATTCGATTTCCTGTTTTATGTGTTCTCTTTCCCAAGGGCACATCCTACTGATCATTTGTGCTTATACTCAGGAAACGTTTGACGAAAATTGGAACTATGACTAAACCTACCTCTGAAGATAATCTTCATGGTTCAGATAATACTACACATAGTGACAACTTAAATGCCAAATTCAAAATCGGTGACGAATTTTTAAAGATATTGCAAGACAATACCTTCAATGGAATAGACAGGGGTGACGTCATCGACCACATGGCAAAAGTGCTCGAGATAGCAGAGTGGATTAAAATTCCTAATGTGGATCATAATCAAATCCGATTACAGGTTTTCTCGAATTCACTTAGTGGAGATGCTAAGGAATAGTAGAATAATGAAATAGATGGTACAGTGACTACTTGGAACGAATTGGGTGAGAAATTTTTCCTTAAATATTATCCACTGTCCCATACTTGCAATAGTAAGATCCCAGATGACTTAGACAACGGAACCGACTATCTCGAATTTTTAAATTGGCTAGGATCGAAATTTAAAAATCATTGGAACCTGGATAGAAACACTAAGAATGGACTATGGGATTTTTATGTAGGGGAATGTAATGACAAAGGATCAATAAGCGACATCGAACCAAGTGACGACGAATACGATAAACCCTGCGATAAAAACCGCAAAAACTCCTGCTCCGACTCGTTTTTTAAACCCTATTTGGATGCACAAGAAGGGAATGAAATCTATAACTTTGAAGAAAGTAATGAGTATTCTCCTCAAATACATATTCGTACGAAATGCGACGTCAGCAACCCAGATAAATTATGCAATTCTGAAGAATTCAAGGTCATACGATACTCAATAGGGTCCGATGAAGAATTCATTACCATCGGTCCAAGCAAATGTGACACTTGGGGAAAAACCCATGGGACCATGTCTAGCATCTACCACGACCTCTTCAACAAAAAGAATCGCGGATGTCTCGTGAAGCACACCAAATAAAGCTGAAGAGAAGAAAAGTCTAACTTAAAGACTGACTGAAAGAAAAGTGCTTACCGAGAGACAACCTTGGTGTTTTGAATTGTTTATCGTTTGTAATTTTAATTGTTTGCTGAGTCTCTTCCCAGACAATCCATACGGCGTATCGAACCTCTATGGATACGGTGAGGGACCTGGACGTTATCAGTCCTTTAAATTCTAGCAACTTAAACAATTTTTTTATATACAGGCTGCAATACGGCGTATCCTTGGGTTTGGGATACGGCGTATTGACTCCGTGTACAGTATGTGTGTTTAATTTTTTCTCATTGTAACCATTTTAAAACCGAGATAGAGTTGCACGTTTTGTCTTCTAAACTTTTATGCAGGACCTTGCTGTAAAGAAATCGACGAATTGGTGATGGTATACTCTAGAAAAGACATGTGTTGAACTCATACGGGCATTTTGACGCCTTTTCAACACACTTTTGCTCAAGAACTCAAATTGAAGAATCATCCCGAGCAAAATATCAGTTCCTCGTTCTAATTTTATTTCACATTTTCTTTAATTGTTTTATCTATACAACGAGTATGTTGCATAATTTAAGTGGGGAGATGGAGAATTAGAACGCCTACTTGTCCTTATTTTACAAATAATATGCTATATGTTTAAAATCATGCCAAATTTTTTTTTTTAGCATACTATTGTAAAAATTGCTAGTTACATAACATCGCGCACAATAACCCTTATTGCCAAATTGTAAGAATTAAGCCTATTCTGTTTCCAAACGTTTACCAAAATTCCACAAATATTATGAGTGTGCCGGTGATGTAGTGGACTTTAGAACTTGGCTTGGTATATCACTCGAGACCACAATAATGAGTACTATGGACTTAGATGGAGTAACCTGTTTAACTGGTAAATTTCTAGGAATACACCAAAAAGCCTATATGTTGTAATATTAACTAACTACATTGGTTAGTTAACCCCCGTATAACCCTCTGCTTACTCTCACTTTTAGAGTAAGATACCCCTAGAAAAACTTGTTGAACCATTCCTGTTTATCACCAAATGTTTATTTCGTTATAACCTTACACCTTAGCCTACCATGTAGATTAAGCCTATTAATCAAAGTTGCTAGTTGCTTTTGTGTAAAGTTTTGTATTTCCTATGTCAAAGTGAAATTTTATATCTCTGGTTAGGTCAGGAAATTGCACAATGCAATAGGAATGTAGAAGTATGTATCTCGTGTATTTTGCTACTCTCGCAATTATGTTTTATGTCCGAAGATGAAGTGTTTAAATAAAAATTATCTGGATGAAATTATGATGGTGAAGATGTTGAAATTGCACCAAGATTCGTAGTGTATTGTTGAAAAAAATGGAAAAATAGAAAATAACAGAAAAAAGAAGGAAAGGATGAAGATAGTCGGTTCGTTGAACTTAAACCGATAAATTATTTAGAGGATCGATTATTCGTTCATATGTGTTAAAAATCAATGATGTATAGTTTTGTATAAAGTGGTCGATATCACCACTTATCTTGTATAAGTATGGATGATTGGTAAGTTGACCGTTATGGGAACGCCAACTTAGGTTATCTTTGTCATTCTATGATCGAGACGTTTGTGTGTATACTTCTGAGTCTTTATCATGGGAATGGTCGAGAAAGTTGCTAGCAACTATGTACCTTATTTGTTCAGGCTTAATCTATTTGTTTTGTGAATTTTATTTAACAAAAAATTATTTCCATTTCCTAACAATTAACCTTAGGTTTTACTCGAATGAGGATGAGATCGAATCATGCATGTCTATTCCATCATTACGACCATGTATGCGTGATTCAACCACCTTGTTGGTTTATTACTTTTGGTGAAAGTTAGAAGATCCATACCCTATATTACTCTTTGTCCTAAACCCTTGGTTTTACTCAAGTAGGGGGATTATGCAATCTTATATATCTATTATGTCATTACGGCCATGTATATATCTTTTGCACCCTTGCTAGTTTACGACTTTGGTAAAGACTACAAACCTATTCTTTAGCTTATTCGAGTTAAGGTTTGAATGCAGTCATATGTATCTATTCTGTCGTTTTGGATGTGTATGTATGGTCTTTGTCACCTTTTCTGGAATACTGGTATCGAATAGAGGTTGAAAAGAGTGATCCAACCCATTAAGCCTATTAACCTAATTTACCTTTTTGAACTTGTTACTCCTTAGCTCTAGTGGTGGAGATGTGTATCCTTGCCAAGCATATGATAGAATGCTAATCACGACCGAGCAATTGAGCGTACCTATTAAATGTTACCACCAAGATTAGTTGAGTGATCTGAGTGTTTTCATTTCCCATATTTCGTGAGGTGCTTGGTTTTTTACAGGTGATTAAATGAAAGAATGCTTAAAGGAAAAATTCTTAACTTCGGTTAGGATACATTTTCAGTAAATTTCTAGAGTCTACTTGAGGACAAGTAGGATTCAAGTGGGGGGATATTTGATGACATCAAATAACGTTACTGTATAGCATCATTTATCCCAAGTAAATTAACCACTTTTATATAATTATTGCAAGAATTGTTACTTAATTGCTTAAAGTTGTTAATTGCAGTAATTATGGAGTACATTGTGAACACAAGCTAAAAGGCGCACATTTTAGAGCTTAAATGATGATATTTGAATATTGCTTATTTCTGACTACATACGTCGTATCCAGCAAAAAAGATACGGCGTATCAGCGCCTGAACTTCACAAGAAAACGCGTTTGTTCAATACTCAATATGGCGTATCCTGCTGACTACATACGCCGTATCCAGCTGGTCAAACAATCAAAGATCCTGTAATAAATATGATTGAAGACAGTTATTAGTTATTACTGATTGATTGTAAACGTAGCGAGCACTTCAAGGAATTAACCCCAATACGCCGTACTGACCTTACTCAATATGGCGTATCAGCCTATTTTCAAAGACTATAAATAGAAGACTCAAAAATGAGTTTTCAGGGTGCTTAATCATATTCTCTATACCATAAACATAAAATTTGATTTTTTTAAGAGACGAAGAGCATCCAAGGTCAAGCATCGATACTAATTCCATAGAAGACGCCGTGTAATTCCTATACTCTTGTAATCATTCGATTTTTGATATCGTTCGTTAACTCGGTTAGTTTACCTTGGTTGTTTGATTATACTTGTATTATTACAATGGTTATGGGCTAATACCCTCGGGTATTAGCCATTTTAATAAAGATTCAATGTTTGGTTTGTTTAATTTTGATTGCTTAATTTATCGTTGATTGTTTAATTATGTTTATCACCTCATACTTGTTTATGTGCTTGAATATGCCACCTATCATTCAACTGGGTCTAGTGAGACTGACCAAGTGATCTAGATACTGGGATAGCTCTCCATATCGTGTTTTATATATTTGGAACAATAGGATCACAAATAATGTTCTATCTTTGCCTTTAGATTAGTGAGCTTAGTTGGCCTGGCAGGTGACCCTCGGATCAACAAGTACGTTCTTAATCATTGGTAAAGACTTGAACAGTGAACTACCAGTATATAAAATACCGTCAAGCAGTAAGTGGGTAAATTCTCGATAGGCTAGGGTTTAACAAGATCACCATTGCTTTAATCCCTAAGATAGATTATAATTAAACTAAAGGATGCTTTATGCGAATGAGTTAACTGTGACAGGATTCAACGTGTCTAGGTCTCAGGATGATGTCCCCCCTAAGTCTTAAGAATGATATGCCGCTTTGAGATAAGCAGTTATTGCACTAAACAAACAAACCAGCGTTTAATCAGATTTAATATGACTAATACAGTTTTTTATCATTTGGCTTGTACAACTCATTTATCTTTTGATTTTCTTCTTGTGTGATTATTGTGTATTGTATTAATTTTAGTCACCATAAAACCTGTGCAATCTCTCAGGCTGAACCCCCCCCCCTTATCATTAGAACTAGGTTTAGCATAGGTTTAACAAGTAATTAGAATTAACTAGTCTAAATAGATTAACTAAAATACTGATAGAATATAAGGTTAACTTCATCACTCTTAGTGTTCAACACCCTACTTACCACGAAACTCCATATGATTGTGTACACTGCCCGTTAAAGTGTTGTTTTAGGATAAATTGGCTATATATAAATTTAAAACTTGGTAATCAATAAATACAACCTATAGACACATAGCACATCAATTATCCACCAACATTCCTCAAGTTTTACTAACAATTCATAATCGAGTTCGTGGAAGTTTCCGAAAGATCATTTAACCATGTGCAAAAGTTTATTACACTTTGAGTTGCATTTCCCCATGACTTCTCATAAATGGCTTTTTGCTTTAAGGCTTCATCTTTCAAACTGCTATCCGTCAAATCATCATACCATTCGTGGTCTGGAAAGCAGGGTTGGTCCTGAGATTTTGGATGCCCTAGGCGAGCCGATTGAAATATGCCCTTTGTAAACAAACAACACATTTTTAGGTGTTTGGAACCTGGTCAAAGCCAGTCGGCTCATCCCCACGCGGATTTTTATTCAATAATAAAACATTACAATATGAGGAGATAAACTCTAAATAACAAGTTCCACAACATTGATAACCTAAATCGATGTCTTCGTGCGTTTCTTGAAGCAAAAACATCAATTAACTTATCATAGTCAAGATTTTCTAAAAAAACTACTGTCAATACTCAGAATCGCTAACCCATTCAACCTCTCTTGACTCATCGTACTCCGCATATAAGACTTCAATATCATTAATTTTGAAAAGCTTCTTTACGCAGATGCTACAGTGACCAGAATGGTTAATAATATCTGGTATGCAAGTAAAACATTCGGGAACATATCCATTTTCTTTGTAAACTTTATGATTTGAATGGATGTCCAAGGTCTTTCTCCCTCGTATGCTCTATTAGGCAACATGTCCTGCAAAATTTGTAAATTCATAAACAAATCATTCCCATCAATATCACAATCTTAATCATTCGTCAAAGCAGATTCGAGATTCGAACAACATTCTTTCAAGTTGGTATCATCTAAATAAAATAATTTTGAGGCATCAAACATGAAACCAAAGATAGATTCAAAATATTTCATTTGCTCAAATCTGCTATTTAATTGTGTAAGAGTCGTATCGACTAAAATAAGAAAGTAATATGTTCACAAAATTCCTTTAGCAGACTATTGTTCTCTTCAGATCTAGAATGCACATCAAAATGTTTTTTCCTACAAAGAGCAACTTTATTACGAGGAAACTCTGTTCAACTCTAATGGTTTTCACATGCGATTTGTTCAGCTTGAGAAATATCATTTTCATACCTAGTTTCCCTATAATTTTGAAAATAATTAACTAGTCCCTCTAAATTTTTTAATGCAACATCAATAAGCATGTTACTGGATTGCAACTTTTTACTAACTAAATTAATTCTAAATAAGATATCATACCAAATTACCAAACTTAAAACAAACTCAAAACTTGAAAATTTACCATTTACCAAAGATAAAGCATCTCTACACAATTTTTCATCTTCACTTACTTTAGCTCATTTTTTAGAGCTTCTTTTATATGAGGAAGTTGACTTTTTATAGCTTTAACACTTTCTATATGACTTTCCCATCGAGTAACACACAATGATTTAAGAGTCAATTCATCAATATACTCAAGTAAAACACTCCACCGCTTTGTAGAACTGGAAAAAATAGTGTATATTGTTTGACATGTTCCAAAAAAGAGTTTTGCTTTTTCACAAGAATTTTCCATATCACATAACACTAAATTAAGACAATGACAACCACATGGCATATAAAAAGCTCTTGGGTTTTGTTACTGCAAATATTATGATATTTAAACTAAACAAGTCCTTTGGTTTTAATAATGACAAACAAGTAAGTTGTAATACATAACGTAAAATGTGCAAGTTACACGTAATCACAACTCATTAACGCATATATTCATGAACACCTCTCGACGTCTCGAGTCTACCCATGCTTCAACAAAAGGTATGAATATGTTTGTTAAGTTGCATTATGATCAACTCATTTAACAAACCATTGAAAATGATTAACAAGTAATTAATCACGTTAGAGAATTGGACAAAACTTAATTACTTAACTAACTAGAATAAGATCTTTTTTCTAGAAGCAGTCTTCCATATTAGGAAACAATCTTCGAAGATCAAATCATGTCTAACCATATTAGATAATAGGACAAAATAATTAGGGAATAAAGACAACTAATTATTCTTGTTTAACTATTTTTGAAAACAAATCTTATAAGATCTTTTCATATCTAGCAAATCTTACCTTTCAGTTAAGCTGTGATTTTCTCCTAGAGAACAAAATCTAATCAGTATTTTATAATACATGTACGGCATCGTAAGGCAAAAATTTTCTAAAAATTTTGAAAATAGGAAGTGGTGACCCACGGATTCCCACCTAAAAGGCAGATTGATCCACCATCCCAAGATCCGTGGCACTTGACGGCCAAAGTTGAGGTTTCTATAAATTCCAACTCTTTAGCTTATTTGTTAAAACCAAGCTTTTCACAACCATCTTCCACATTATTGCACACATTTAAGATCATTAAAAACAAGTTTTTATAATGTAAAAAAATAATTAATCATGTCATCAAAACCCTAATAACCCATGATCATAATGCTTATAACCTTCATTTGTTGGAAGCATGATCCTCCATTTAAGCAAGCTTAGAGATCTTGCCATCATCATCCACCACATACCTACATATATGAAGATCTATCACAACAAGCCAAAAGACTTGTCATCTTCATCAACAACATCATGCTTAGTGATCTTGATGTTTTAGATTAGGCTTTTACATCTAATTGACAATTATGTCTTGGATCATAATTATACACATTTATGTATCAATCATTATACAACAAACTAGATGTTAGGTGGTTTATGTGTTTAGGTCATAAAACACAAGGTTTGTTATGTTGGGCCATAAAACGTAACGGGTTTGGTTGTACTCGAAGAAGGACTCGGTATTTAGCTTAGTACCGGATAAAGTGTAAGCGACGTTAGGTTGGTTCTACCTCGAAGTAGAACTCGATATTTAGCTTAGAACCGGATAAAGTGTAAGCGACGTTAGGTTGGTTCTACCTCAAAGTAGGACTCGGTATTTAGCTTAGTACTGGATAAAGTGTAAGTGAAGTTGTATGGTTTTCTCCGTCTTAAAGGAGCTTATTGATCTAGTGAAGTAACTCTCAAGTTGGGTACTCGGAGAGTGGAGTAGGGCGAAGAGGAGCTTCGTAGCCGAACCACTATAAATTATCATGTTCGATTTGCACTTTCTTTTACTTATCACTTTACATTTATATTTTCCTTTATCGATTTATATTTATGTTTGCATTGCATCTATGTTTGTGTTGTATATTGTGTTGTGGTGATATGCATTGTTTGATGTTATTTAGTATAGTTGTTGTAGTATAAACTTGATTGGTTGTTTGATACAAAAGTCTTAAGTTTATAAAGGAAACGTATTCACCCCCCCCCCCCTTATGATTCCACACAAAAGATTACATAAGTACTCAGTCCATTTTGTATCAAAGAGCTTCCAGCTTGACTTTCTTTGACTTGAGCTTTTCTTGGTCAGGGTGTTCGGCAATGAGTTTCCTCAGTTTCATGCTGAATCTTGCATTTTCAGTAGACTTCACCATTGATGCAACTACTAGATATGACATAAGAGCTTCCATCCCCACTTTGTTGATGTCACTCCATCTTTGAAATACTTGATCCCCAAATTCATCAGTGAAGAAAATTTCATACTCAGGTTCTTCAATTACCATGTTGTTAACAAACAGGACATTTTCAGGGAGAGCTCGATTGCATTCTAATCCAGGGATTCTTGTTTTAGGCTCAAGTTCCATGTGCTTCCATTTTCTTCCTAAGGATCGGGATGAGGCTTATTCAGGGGCTAGAGCATGAAGAGCAAAATGAATTCCAAGTTCCTCAGGAATTTTCTTTAGTCTTTCATATCTTTGACTTAAAGATTTCATCAATTCTTTTACCACTGCATTTTTCTTTTTGGGAATGATTTCCCTCAGTTCATCCAATTCGGATATACCAAATGCACCAAAGAGAAAGGGTTCATGGACTTCAAAGTTTCTTCCATCAGTGCCTCTGTAGACTGTTATTACCACTGGCTTGGTTTTTGGATAGATCTTGATATCAGTGATAGGTTCTGGTTTCAGTCTGCTGCTGACAGTCCACTTATAGTTATCGAACTTGTGCTTTCTGAGCTCAAGAGATTTTCTAACTTTCTCAGTATGTTGTCTTTTGAGAACATCATGTTTAGCGTATTGAGATTTCTTAAACATTTCACCAGCCTTTGCCCTTTTAATTGCTTTAGGATCAAGTCCTATCTTTTCAGCCTCTTCCTGAACAACTTTGATCACCTCAGGCTTGGTTATTGCAAGTAGCCTGGCTTCTTCCTCAGCTTTCTTGATTTGTTCCTCTTTATCTTAGTAGTCTTGAATTTCTTGTTCAGTGAGGTAGACTACTTTCCCATTAATCATGAATTCAACTCTAATTGGTTCATCGGGGTTAGGACGAGAGGCTTTAACCAGTTTCTTTGAGGGATCATCACTAGACTCAGTTGCAATCCCTTTTCCTTTATCAATCTTTGGATTTGCTTGAGAGCTTTCAGAATGAATGATGATTGAGGTGATTGGTTGAGCTTGAGTTGGTAGGATTACAGTGGATAGGATTGATGAGATTAGAATTGCTAATCTTAGTTCTTCAGTCTCTCCCTCAGTGTGAGAAGGAGGTTCTTCAGTGTCAGTGGTGTTTGCATTCTCCCCCTCAATATTTGATTGAATGTCAGTAAGAGCAAGTGTTGGAGTGACACTGCCTGAGGGAGCTGAAGAGGGATGACCTTGAAAGGCTGCATACATTTCAGTCATCATGGATTTTATCTCGGAAGTGTCCTTCCTAAGAGAAGAAAATTCTCGTTTAAGAGCAGTCTAAGAAAGTTCAACTCTAGACATCCGGGAGCCAAGATTCTAAGCCATGTTGGTAGACGACTTCATCCAGGCAGTTGATGCTTTTTCTTGCTTAACAGCATGATCTCGAAGAGATTTCACAACAGATAGAAGTGCAGAGAAATCAAAGCCCTTTACTAAGGAAAGTACCTCAGTAACGTTTGAAGAGATTCTTGCGAAAGTCTCAGTGGCTTCATTGAGTTTCTGGTTTATAGCAGGATCATCTTTGACGGCATTAGATATGTCTTTGAGAAGCTAAGTGATGACATTCATGCCTTTGTAGAGATCACTGATGCTAGTGCTACTTCTGTTAAGAGAACTCATGGAGGCTTCCACAAGTTTGTCAGTCTGATCTCTCTGGGTGATGTTCTCATCATAGTATTGATCAACAGAGGCCTTAAGATCAGCATATGAGACTGCTGCTTCTTCATGTTGTTCCCATTGTTTCTCAGTAATTCTATTGAAGAGGACCCTAGACATCTTCCTGAGATACTTGATCAATTGCCATTCAGTGAGAGGAAGAATATTGTCAAACTTTTTGAGGTCGGGACCGAATGAATCAGAAGCAGATTTGTCACACCAGACAATTTTTGAAAATTTTAAATTACTATTTTACCCTTTAACTTTTTGGTTTCGACTTGTCTTTTTTACTTTTTGACCTTTTACGGTCACATAAAAACGATTACCGCGTAACAGATAAATTTTTTAAACGTATTTAAATAATAAATTATATTTATTATTATTATCTCTCATTTACAAATTTATTTTTCAAATTTATTTGACTTGAAAAAGAGAAGATGTATGTATTCCTATGTTGACCTATCAAAAACGATCCGCTAAATTACATTTTCACGACTCAGACTCTTTAGCAATTTGATGTAAAACGATATTCCGAACAACTTTTCAGTTTTACCCGAGACACGAAACCAAGCAAAAAATGACTTAAATAGCCTCGCAAAGTTTTGAACAGCGCACGCAACACGTACCGACACAAGAATAATTAGATTTATATTTAATTAACACTTTTATTAAATAAAAATATTTAATAAATTATCTAATGTTTTATTTCAAAAACATTTGTTAAAAATGCGAACATTCGAATTAAAGTTTTATTTTTACGGGCAAAGCTTACCCGTGATACCCAAAATAAATAATAAACATTTTAAAAATATTTTATAAAAACATTTATATAATACTAGTCATGTAAATACTCATTTTTATAGGAAAAATCATTTGGAACGCAATGGCGCAATTTTCGTGTTTTGAATCGTCCGTCAACTAACCTAAACGAGTCCCGAACCAATATTTTACAAAAGTTTACGTTTTCAGTCCCTCTAGTAATATTTACAATGATAACCCTACACTATAACCAACTTGCCATTTTTTTAAAACTTTCTAATATATATATATATGAAACTTATTAGGGTTCCATTTCATTCATTCATGTTCATCCTCACTCCTCCCTCTCCTCTCATTAAATCTGGCGCCATCGCCGGAATCCGGCCACCCTCCGGCTAACACCACACCAGCCGCTGCCATCATTACCCCATCCATCACCACCCCATCGATGCCACAGTCAACATCATCACCCCCGCTGCCTCTACGACATAGCCAACACCACCACCTTTATATCCATCATAATCTCGTCACCTTTATCTCCCTCTCCGCCACCTCCATCACTTCGTCACCAACACCATCTCCACAAACACCCTCTCGTCACCACCATCACATTCCACTACCACGTCACCGACAACACCATCGCCACTGCCACCCTCATACCACCACGACAGCCACCACCACTTCACCCTCATTTTCCGAGTTGGATGGTTTTATCTTTTGTAAAAATAATAATAAATTTTTGTGCGGTTGTGTTGTTTTAATTTGTTTTCTTTCTTTTTTATTGATTTAGTTTTGAGGTGTTTCGAGGGTGTTTGTTTTAGCGTCATAACAGCCCGAAAGGGGTGTTTGTTTTTGTGGTTAACGGCCTGTACAGGGGCGTTTGGATTTGCGATTAACAGCCCAAAAAGGTGTTTGTTTCGTTATGTAACAGCCTTAAGAGGGGCGTTTAGTTCTGCGTTTGTAGCCAAACAGGGGTGGTTGGTTCTGTAGTAATGGGCGTATGGTTCGGCAGTTAACACCCAAAAAACCAGGGTGTTTGGTTTTCAGCGGTGGTTAAGGGTGAGTTGGGTTTGTGTTCTAACTCACCCTAAAGGGTGCGTTTGGGACAGCAGCCCCTAATAAGGGTGTGTTTGGTTCTACTTATTTTGTTACTAGTTAGTTTCGTCTATATATATATATATATATATATATATATATATATATATATATATATATATATATATATATATATATATATATATATATATATATTGTAACACGCGAGTATATTGCAACATTTATTGATTAAGGGGAAAAACGTTAAATTTTGTGAATATGGAAAACGTTGTATAAACGAGTAGGTCATGCCGAAATTTTTATAAAATTTTATACTTAGTATTTCTCGCTACAACTTCTATTATTTTTGGAAACCGATAAATCGGACTAAGTTATACTTAAAGATATATTATTTACAATTATACAATAACTCGACAACGAACGAAAGTTATACTTTTATAAACGAGACAACTATTTTGGTTACAACACGTAAATAAAACGAAATACTAAATTATCAAATATTATTTATATTTTATAACTTTCGATTAGAAGATAAAATCATAACTTTTGTAAAAAGTTTTAAAAGCATCATTTACCTAATACGTAACTTTAAAACGTACGTTTTCTTTTATACAAGAACTTTTATTCAATTATTTACGTAGTGATATCTGAAAACGTGTCGAATCATTTTATTTAATTATTTTCTCACGTTTCTTATAAAATACTTGCAAGGTATTATATACTTCAAAATAATCTTTTTATTATTTGTCTTTATTGTATAATTCACCATATGAATTATATAATTGTTTGTTTTTCAAATGTAATATATACGGAATATATTACACACTTTGCGTTTGCTTTTTAATTTATTTTATTTAACCAACCACCAAACTCATCCAACTTGTAATCCAAATCCTTATCAACGTGTCACGTTTATGTACTTATCCATCAGAAAACCCAAAATTCATCCTCCTAAGCTAGTAGGACATAGCCGTTAAGTTAGGTTGCATCTTCTTGGTCGAGCCGATTCGTCTTTCGTTTGCGTGGTGCATATTATTTGCATATCTGCCAATTGTTCTGCAACGTCAAGGTGAGTTCATAGCCCCACGTTTTACTTGTTTTACATATACTTTTCTACTTTTGGGGTGAGAAACATGCTCATTTACAAACTCGTTTACGTTACTGAATTTCAAACTCGTTTATACGTTGATTACAAACTCGTTACATGATTGATGTCACTCTCGTTTTTACTTATGGATTTAAGTACTTTAAGCTTTTACGAAAACGCTGATTACTTTTACATTGGACATAAGTGTTTTCTGTTATCATTTCATGTTTATGTGTTGCCTAAGTTTTGCTTTTAAACCACTATTGCCCGAACTATCATGAACCGTTAGTCACCTATGGCAAATTGGATTGGTTAAGTGAGCGTGAATGAATAAATAGATCTATTGGGACTAATTATCCCTATCTGCTTTAGTTCCACTTAACGAAAAACAAACGGATATATGTCACGTCGATGTGCGTTGTGGTGGTCTTTGGTTTGGGACACCAGTTAAGGGTAGGAATACTATGTGGCATGATATGATATGCCATGTTGTTATTAGCATCGGTGTCATGAGCTTAGTGCAACAATAAATACTTGCATGTGAAGTTGTATTTGTTATACCGGTCACATGTGCTTTGTATGTGAAATTGTAAACTGCTAAGATTGTCACATACGCTTTGAAATCTTGTGGTCCACACTACTTTGGTTGAACATTTCCAATTACTAAACACTTTTCGTAATACTTTGAGTGAAGCTGTATTCACTAAACGTTTTTGATCCTTGTAAATGTTTTACTTAAACCTATGAATTCACTCAACTTTATGTTGACCGTTTTAAGCATGTTTTCTCAGGTGAATAGCTTTGGACTTCTTGACGTTCTATGTGGAGTCTACGTGCAATATGATACCCTATTTCAAGACTTATCAAATTATCATACTCGTTGTCTTTTCAAAAACATAAATTTCGCTTCCGCTATCTTTTAAAACTAAATTATGCTTTCGCTACATTTTACTTATGCTTCCGCAAATGTTTACTTTCTTTTAAATCTTGTACAAATTATCTATTTTTAAATAATGCAACGGGTTATGATTTTCAAAACGTTCATTAGTGGTCATTCTCTTGTGCCTTGTGTTCGAAGTATGATGAAGTCACGCCCTCGGACACGTATTCCGTCCAGGCCCCGTCTGGGGGTGTGACATGTTTGAAGGCAAACACCTTTGGGTATTAGCCATTATTATGAAGATCTGAATGTTTGGTTTTGTTTATGTCTTGATTTCTTAATTTATCGTTGTATTATTGATTATGTTTATCACATGATACTTGTTTACGTGCTTAAGTATGTGACCTATCATTCAACTGGGTCTAGTCCTACATATTTAATGCGCTGCAACTTCGGTGTTGTTTGGGCGTAGGCTAAGAGTCCGGGATAGCTCTCCATATAGTAATGCGTATAGGTGGAACAAATAGGATCACTAATAACGTCCTGCTTGCCTGATTGAACTGGTTGTACCGTTGTAGGTGGTGGCTTAGTACTAACTAATAACGTTATGATCATTGGTATAGTTTGGATTGTGGACTACCACCTAACACAAGTCACCATTAAGCAGTAAGTGGGTAAAGTCTCTATGAGTTAAGGTTCGTTCTACATACATCGTGTCGTCCTCTAGATGAATTATAATCAATATAAATAAGGATGCTTTATGCAGATGCTTTAATTGTGACAGAATTAATGTGTCTAGGTCTTAGGAAGAAGTCCCGCCTAAGTCTAAGAATGATATGCCACATCGAGATAAGTAATCATTGCACTGAATAAACAAACCAACTTCTAATCGGATTAATGATGGCTAATACAGTTTTCTATCATAAGGCTTGACCGCTCTTTTATCTTCTGTTAATTTGCGTGTGTGGGTTAAAGTGTCTTGAATTGATTGTAGTCACCACCAAACCCGTGCCAGTCTCTCAGGCTGAAAACCTCCCTTTTACCTGTTAGAATTAGGATTAGAACTAACATAGGATTAGCATAGGTGTGACTTAGGTTAGAATTAACTTAGATTAGATAACCAAAATATTTATAAATTGAGAGATTTAACCTCGCTTCAAGTGTCCGACACCCTACTTACCACGAATATACCACCGACCGGGTACACTACCCGTTAAAGTGTTGTTTTTGGTTAAGTCGGAAAAATATAAATTTAAAACTTGAATCATAACTTAACACCACACAATGACACGATTAATTACCTTAAGAGCTAAGCAGTGTTCATGCACGTTTCACGTGCCGAACCTTAAGAAATTTTTGGCTGACCCAACCCTACATGTACCTTTAGAGGAAATCCAAGTTGATGCTAGGTTGAACTTCATGGAAGAGCCTGTAGAAATCCTAGAGCGTGAAATCAAGAAGTTGAAGCGGAGTAGAATTCCCATCTTTAAGGTTCGATGAAATTCGAACCGAGGTCCTGAATTTACTTGGGAACGTAAGGATCAAATTAAACTCAAATACCCACATCTCTTTAGCTCTAGCACTAGTTGAATTTTAGGACGAAATTCTTCTAAAGGGGGGGTAGACTATAACCTTTGCCAATTTTCCAGACTAAGGATGTTCTATTTAGTTTTATGTTTTTTGGACTTTTGCTGTTTATGTCAGAACAGTTACCGTGCTAATGGTAGTTAATTTATAATTTATTTAGTCACTAGTTCATTTATTGCTTGAATTATTCCTTTTTGAGTGGTTACATCTATATTTGATCACTTACCGGGAGATTTATCCCGCAAACAACTTAAAATGTCAAACAACGCGTCCCGGCACGGCAAAATACAATCTAAACTAAATTAAAACATTATAACTATGGAATTAATTCTTTTGATATTTTAAGACTACTAAACTTATTTTTACACTTACCTAAAATATGAGAACTTTCGGGTCACGTTTATTTATGAACTAGACACGCTACATATCCCGACAAAAGACAAAAAAATCAACTAGGATCCCCTCCTAGGATCCTAGGTTCGACCGGCCTTAAGGGGACAAGGAGGCACCATTTTAGGCACCTTGTCCATGCATGTATGTTCCTTATCCTCATTTTATTTTCAAAAACACACACACAACACCAAAACACTCATCAAGAAAACTCTCTCACCCTCTCTTTCTCTCTTGCTCGAACGACACAACACACACACATAAACCATACATTTTTTCATTTTGTTCAAGAATATGGAAGCTTAAATACATCCGGGTTTGATCGTGTGGGTAAATAAACAACGTTTGGGTTGTTTGGCTAAGCTTTAATCTCCATCTAAAACCCTAATTTGTAAGTAATCTTTTCTTCAAAATCTTTGTACTTTTGTTAATATTATGATGCATAAACACTAGTTGTACACTTTTTTTAGAAATCAAAAGCTAAAAATTTATAAAAGGATCTAGAGGGTGGCGTTTGGTTCGAAAGAAAAGAAAAAGGAAAACAATGAAAGTATCATTTTAATATTTTGGTTGTGTTGGTGAAATAATATTTTGGGTCATAAAAGCTTATAGCTTATTCGGCTTATTAATAAGCACACAAGTGCTTATTATGGCTTATTTGGTTTCGGCAATAAAAAGGGAACAAAAAGGAAAGTGGTTTTGGTCATTTAAACTTTCGTCTTATTTTTATAGCTTAACGACTTATTTTTAAGCTCATATGGCTTATTTTGGGCTTATATCATGTTCGGCTCAAAAATGACAAATAAGCCAGGGCTTATTTGTTCCTTTTGTGGTCTCGGCTTATTTTTGTAGCTTAAGTTCTAGTTTTTTTTATACTAAAAATGCTTATTCGCGTATCTTATAACTTATTGATTCTATTTTGGGCTTAATATATTTTTGAAAGTGTTTGTTTGGGCTTATACATACCACGGCCCAACTAAGGCCCAATAGGCTTCGACTTATTTTTGGAGCTTTTCGTTCGGCTTATTTTCCACGTATTCATAACACTTATTTTTAGTCGAAAAGTGTCGGTTTAAGAGGTTGAATAGCTAGTTGTGGTCATTGGGCCGGATAGTCCAAGATGGGCCCATTAAGCTCGCGGCTTTTGGCTTATTTGGCTACACGACTTATTTTGTTGATTTACTACTTTGCTTATTTGACTTTGGTATTTTTAGCTTATTGATATTTTTGGACTTTTCATTATTGGGCTAACTAGTAAATTCGATATTGGGCCTATTATGGACTAAAAACTAAAGCTAAGGATTTTGGACTAACATTGAGTCGGACACAAATTGCTAGGTTTTGACTGGACGCCGTTGCACGTTGTTGTTTGACCATCTTATTCTCAGCTACTATTCATCCTTGTTTAAGGTGAGTTCTCGTAGCCCTACTTTCAAACTATTTTCCTTGGGGGAAAATAATACTCAAATCTATTTCAAACTGTTTTACTTCTGTGCTAAACTATTACTATGTTTTTGGACAATGCTACGTGCTTATAATTGCCTAT
>BQNB010081138.1:0-25698 GCA_026074375.1 Tanacetum coccineum
ATTTTATAGTTGCATTTTCAGAAGGTATAAGTAGATTTTAGGTCTTATAATTTAAAGCACAAATAGATCTTAGGCTAGTTATCATCTGTTTCAGCTTAGTTTTGAAAAGTTAGCTTAATTATATATCTGTTTTTAGCTTTTAAAATTGTCTTTTGTCTTTTCATTTTCAAAACAAAACTCAGCATGATCTGAGTCTTAAGTCTGTTTTATTAGGTGGTTTTTAAAATTGTCTTTAATTTATGTTCTATTAGGTGGTTTTTTCCAATTGGTGTAATTGGTTATGTATGGATAGGGCATAGGCGGATGGCATGTCATCTCGTCCTCTAGTTGTTCAAGCGTTGCTTGAGGTTAATGTGGTATCTTAGCCACATTCCATTGTGCTTAAACGGTTTTTTGGTTAATATAATTTACCGGGGTAATTTCCCCTTTACCAAAAAAAAAAAACAAATAATAGAATTACACGAAGCTCGCCCTCCCATCGGGCGGGTCATGAAAAAAGACACTTACATAAATACAAACAAATTGACAAACATTGCTATTATGTTTAAAAAAATCTTTGTATAATATACAATTTTTAAAAAGCAATATTTAGCAAAACAAAAAAATGTAAACAATAATAACAAGTCATGCCCGCCCATCGGGCGGGCTTAGCCACTAGTATGTATAAATACATACATATATACATATACATACATATATATATATCGAAAATCGGGTTGACCCAGGTCACTTGAAACCCAACGGGTGTAACCGGCTTTCGAAAATATAAAACCTAATTTAATTTGACCTGTTTTTTCGACCAGAATCGGTTCAACCGTTTGAACTGGCCGGGTCGAGATGGGTTTCAAAACATAGCGTTTAATCCCGAAATCCTCAAACTTTTATTATTTTTCATTTATAATCCATATACTTTTTTATTATTACAACTATGTGCCACTATAAAATCTTGTTGATATGCACGGGTACGCGTATTGAAAACCCATGTAACCATCAACTTCATGATCTACCTTTTCTTCCATTTTTTTCGGCATTTGTATTTTATCATTTTATTTCATTTTGCTTTTACCCGCTAACATTCATTTTTTATGATTTATTAACAATGCTATTATTATATATTTAAGATATTATACATTCGCGTAGAAATACAATCAAACATGTCTACCCTCATTTTTAACATATATTAATACATGTACAGAATCATAGAATCATTTGTTAAATAATATTTGATAATTTGTCACTCGATACACTCAAATTTATTATATACTGCTCGTATAAATAACATCAATCCTTTTTATAACGGTTTAAATCTCAAATATTAAAGTCATATGTAGAATGGAAGTAAATAAAAAAAATCTATATAGGATATTAATGACGGGTCAAAAATGTTTTTTTTGGGACACATCGAGTCTCGCCAAAATACCTGCCCATTGTTGAAGGCTTGAAATACTAACTAACTGTAAGCATTAAAAGTACACTTTGATTAGGTTAGTACCCGTTAACCCATTTCATTGTTTACTACTGTAATTATTTTAACCCGTTTACCTGTTTCATTTTTTGTTTAGGGCTTGTATGATCAAATACATCTCACTACAACAAATTAAACTTGGGCTTGGGCTCAACCAGCCTGCCTTGATATTCTTGTTGCGTGGCCCACGTCGAATCATTGACTGTAAACTTTACTCGATAAGATATTCTCCTAGTACAATTAGCAAATATCCTTTAAGATATACTAGTACTAGATTCAAGGCCCGCCCGTTGGGCGGCAAGTTTTAAGGTATCATTGAAAGAATCATTGACATCTTGATAATTGTTGGCTATTGTTTACATAATTTAAGGTTGATATAATGTTCAAAAAATAAATCTAAAATTCTTTTCTAGTTTCTTTTAATTTTGTGATGCTGAAGTTGAAACAGTAATGTCATTTATATAAGATAAACAGTCAAAGATTATAGCATGATTTTATAAAAAATTTAATGATTCCAATCAGCAATAACTCAGGCAATGAATATAGACTAAATCAATGGTTACCATAAAAAGTGAAGGTCAAATAAAAGAAACATTGATGTCATTTTTTTGAGAGAAACAGTTAAAGATTCTAGCATGATTTTAAGAAAAATTCAATGATTCTAGTAATAACTCAGGCAATGAATATAGCATGATTTTAGGAAAAATTGATTGACTAATTCATTGGTTGCCATAAAAAGTGAAGATGAATTAAGAGAAACATTGATGTTGTTTTTATAAGAGAAACCGTTAAAGATTCTAGCATGTTTTTAGGAAAATATTGATGATGAAAGTATTCATTTTTTAGAAAAATACAAATAAAAATATTGACGGCGAAAAGTTCAAATAACTCAGACAATGAATATAGCATGATTTTTGGAAAAATTCAATGATTAAATCAATGGTTACCATAAAAAGTGAAGGTCAATTAATAAGGCCGAACATTTGTTTGTAACAATTACAAACAATTTGAGATCAACCCAATAATTCTTTACATGTAGATAATAACATTAACTTAGATTAAATGGAAGGTAATAAACAAAATACAGTTTGATATTTAAAAGAACCACATCCATAGTCGAAACTTAATTAAAAAGAAAGCCAAAACTTGTTGAATAAACATAAATAATTAGTGATAACTCGTATCAATTGTCACTATCAGAATCTTCTTGTGTCGCTTCATTTTCCAAAGGGCCATCATTAATGAAACTGTCCATAAGATCATATTCATTAGGTCTGTCATCAAAGTCGTCTGAAAGCGGTATCTCATCCGTAGATGCATCTTTTAATTCTTCACCAACTTGTCTATCGTCATCAGCTTCATGATCAAATACTTTTAAGGTTTAGTCTTTCTTATATTTATTGTTTATATGTTGATATTTGAGAATACTTTTAACATGAACAAAACAACTCTGCCATTTGAAAACATGTTCCATATGTTGTATATCTTTTTAAAACTTATTTGCAAAAAAAGTTTTATAACTTATTTGAAAACATGTTTCATAATTACTCTTACAAAATATCAAACATTGTTCAAGTCGGTAAGCATGATAAATATAGAAATTAAAATATTCAACTACTCTTCTACCACCAATAAAAAAAACTCCATAATTACATAACTTTGTCACAAACATGTATTGGTATATTAGGCACATATATTTTGTTATTCACGCATACCCTTAGCTAAAAACTCCAGAATTACATAAACATGATTATAAATTAAAACATTATTCATACTGCTGATTACAAACACCATCTATTATTATATGTATTAAAGTAATATTTAGTTAGCAACCAAACAGATTACCATCTGATCTTGCAAGACTGCATCTAAGCTCCACACCTCATTAGGTCTTTGTTTGGGGTGAGACTTCCAAATACTGATCACACTGGCCAGTATCTTGGCATCATTAAGCATGGGATCGAGGTCACACAAATGAGTCATATATTATCTCCATTTTCTTAACTACAAAGAGAGAAAGAAACATTAATGTTTCTGATATAACTAATAACTAAAATAACAATAAAATTCAAACATCCATGAATTGAAAAATTCAAATCTTTACCGAGGGTGTATATAGATATTTGGAGAAGAGATGAAGATGAACAAAAGTGAGTGTAAGTGTGTGTGTGCCTAGTATTTATAATGAATGTGGTAGGCTTTGACATTGATTTTAATTACTTCAAATTTAGTAGATAACTTTGGAAAGTTAATTATCATTAAAACTGATTATAAAATTTTGAAGAATAGGTCAAAAAAGATTTTCAGTTTTAGGTTCGAACATTAATGTTTTCCAAAAAAGTTCCTATAATTTTGAAAATTAATGATTTCTGGTTAAGACTTTCCGTAATTACTTCGTTGACTCAATTAATGAGATGGTGATGACATGTTTATGTCCAAAGAGTTTCGTTTTTTATTTTATTAACATTAATGTTGTTCAAACTTGCTTATATTTTTAATCATTAATGATTTTCGGGTAAGACTTTCTGTAATTAACTCGTTGACTCAATTAAAGAGATGGTGAAGACAGTTTTATGTCAAAAGAATTTCGTTTTTTAATTTAATATCGTTAATATTGTTCAAACTTTTCTATATTTATAATCATTAATGATTTTCGTGTAAGAGTCTGCATTAATGATTTTCGTTAATTAATGGGAGGGTTTTGTTTTTTCTATTTTCAGCGGTTGATTATTTTTCTTTTCGACGTGTCAATCTCTTGATTTTTTGGGCCAAGAATAGTTTTTCAAAATCGTGTTTTATATAGGTTACAGATAGATAGATAGATATTATATAGTTTCCTTAATAAATCGTATATCCCACGAGGAACAGATAAATTCAAATTAGTAGGAAATATGTATACTAATAAAACGTATATTTAAATCAACGAGAAACTTTCAAAATAATTTTTATGCGATGGGGGATCTAATACCCCAAGAAAACCCTAATCAATATGACGATGAAGATACATTCACATGCGAGATCTGCTTTGAACTCGTATCATTACCCAACAAAAGATTCATTAATAGCAACCGATGCGTCCACTCGTTTTGCACGGCTTGTATGATCAAATACATCCAAGCGAAGCTTGACGACAATGTGTCAGACATCAAATGTCCACATGAATCTTGCAATCACTCTCTTGAACCCTTGTCATGCGGCACCAAAATTTCACACAAACTCTTCAACAGATGGTGTGATGCATTATGTGAGTCGACGGTGTTAGGGTTTGATTTGGTTTACTGCCCGAACAAGGAGTGTTCTGAATTGATTATGAACGAGTTTAGTGATGGTGATGTGAAGAGATGTGTGTGTCCGTCTTGCTTGAAACCTTTTTGTTATCAATGTAAGGCTCCATGGCATGATGGTTATACATGCGAAGAGACGAGGGATGGAAACAATGTTGATTTTGAAGTTGTATGCAAGAAGAATGGGTGGAATTGGAAGAGGTGTCCCAAGTGTAGGTATTATATTCAGTTTATTGGTGGTTGTCATATTATTGATTGCAGGTTTGTTCCACTCCATTGCACTCACTACAACATGCTACAATGTTTTCTTTAACAACACATTGGATCGATTTTTAATTAACGTTGTTGCAGATGTGGGACCAAATTTTGCTACCAGTGCGGAAAAGAAGTACCATTTTGGCGTAAGTTCGAGTTCATCTATATGTGTTGCACAACCAATGACAATGTCTATGATATTCAACGTTCGTATGAGAGAGAAAAAATTTAAACAAACAGTAAGTCAAAACTTGAACTTTTCTTGTTAGGGATTTGGTCAAATATATCATTACTTCAGTTTGCTAGCCTAGTTGTTATTGTTAGTTCTACTATATCTATGATCAAGATGATACATAATGTATTAGGGCTGAGCAAACTAAACCGAAAACTGACCCGACCCGACAAACTGAGCTAACCGAGGCGAACCGAGCTTATTCGGTTCGGTTTTTGGTTTATATAAGGTTAACTCGGTTCGGTTTTCGGTTTGCAAAATTCCTTATTTCGGTTTCTGTTTCGGGTCGGCTTTTTTCGGTTCGGGTCGGTTCCGACCCGCTGCTCACCATTTATTGTGCTTTTCTTCTTTTTATCTTTTCTCATTCACATATGTCTCAGCTACAATTTTTTTTATTCCAATAGAACTACATCCGTTATGATTGTCAGCTTTACTTTAAAGTCGGGTTTCAACCAAAATTGTCTTTTAAGGACTAGTTGTGATGGATGTTTTTCTTTTCTATAGGTCGTGATCGATTTGTAGTAGATTAAGCCAACTATTACTCACTATAACCTAGCCACAAGTGCTTTTTTTTATTCTAATGTGAATGAATGTTTCTTGATATGAGAGAAAGAGTAGATACATGTGATGTGTATATAAGACATTGACATTTTATACCAATTTCTAAAGAAACTAAATTGATTACTCGAATACATACTTGGTTTGCCAACCTGAACTACCCACTTATGTGACCACAAGAAAATCGAATGACCGACTTTAATTTTGTACTTCAGTTCACTCAAAATGTGAATGATCAATGACCTAAAATTCTGTTTGATAATTTATGATTTCCGGGCGACTCGAGAACTACATTAACACCTAAATAATTATAATTGTCAAACTCGGCGTGCAAGACATTTTTATAATACAATTAAATAAAAAACCAAACCTTAGAGTTTAGTGGCCCGATAAGTGCAAAAAGATGCTATGATTATGAGTACAATTATAATAGCAATGCACATCCACTTCCTGGAGTTCTTTTGTAGACTTTTGGTATCAGACACTCCCCAAAGTTAAACATTCGTATTGAAAATAAATTAATTACAATCTAGCTTTGGCTTTTGATATCAGACATTCATACACACATGCATAAATGTCTGCATGATGGGTAAATAGAGTTAAGACCCACACTCTCACATACACATTAGTAATTTTTTTAGATGTAAAGTTGACAATACATATGCATGGTCCAGAAGGACTTGTGCATAGACAGAATAGGAAAAATATAGTATTGGTTACGCTCGTTCAAGTAGCCGTTGCCTTCCTCTTATTGTTAGTTTTTTCATACGTTAACTAATTATCATTTTTGCCATTTTTCTCTCATTCGGAAGTACCAAGATTCAAACATTTCTTTCAGAATGATTTTGATATTGCAGATTTAGTACAAACTTAGAGTATAGGTCATCTTTTAGACATGCATGCCTTTGCCATCATAGTAGTCAATCCAACTGTCTTCAAGAAAATGGTCTTGCCCCTGGTGTTTGGTCCATACAAATATATCGACAGGAACAGGGGATGCTTTTTTCAACTTTGCAACCTGAAAATTTACAACATTAAGCTAATGTTCAGTACTGAGTGATCAAAAACTTTAAGCTACTTCTGGTACACTCACGGGTCCCAAAGTTAGCTATGCTTCTAAAGATGAGGTACTGAGGCTATGTTTATACATAGAGATTGGCAACCCGGTTGAAGGACAAAAGTACACACTGGTGGTTATCTAACCGGTTCGTCTGGTGTTCTCAAATCTCTTAGCCAACCTTCCAAATGTCACTCTAGGAATGGTTGTGTATATTTTTATTTATTTAAATTAAATATAAAAGAAATAATATTATATATTAGATTGAGTTGTTGATAAATGGTAAAAAAGTTAGGATTTGTTGTATATATTGATTGTATAGGTGGAGAAGTAAGAAAATAATATTTTAATGGGAGATTAGGTTGTGTGAGGTTGTGAATAAACATAGTCTTATAGATGTTTCTTCTTCTCTCTCAGTGACAATGCCTATTTGTTGTCTTCTCTTCTATTTTCCTATTAGAATATAACACTAAGCAATGATAAGGAGCCATGAATTTGAGTAGTTAGAAATTTATTTCTAAACTTATTAGTTTTAGCAATTAAAATACATATAGTTGTGTCACTTACGGCACGAGCATCATTAACATCCTTCATAGCCTTGTGCATCTTTTCTCGATGTTGTTGAAGTAATATAGGATTATCTGTTCTATATCTGTCACCAAACCTAAACAACTGGAATATTATTAACACACAAGAATTGGAAATCATCATACCAAAAATAAAGAAAAATCAACAACACTTAATAAAGGCATGTACTAAATAGTTGTATTGTGCTACATACTGATTTTGAATGCTTTAATGGCCTTGATGAGTAACATATGGTAAGTGCGGCGCACATTTACACTTTGAGATTGAGACTTTATCTTTTCTTGTATGTTGTGTTCCTTAGTGTATAAGTACTCGATCTTTTTTGTGTTTGACCTCGGGATGTTTTCAAGTGAACCTGCAAGCAATTCAAGCTATTAAGTATCGAAAGTTCACGAGAAATGATAAAATATGTACAAATAACGCCATCAAAAATGTGTATAATTTAGGAGTTATCACCTACACTGTATTTATTTACATTTTCCACCCTTTAATACTACAAAGTTAATTGATTTTTAACAATGATAATAACAAAAGAAACTCCAGTGCCTGGATATTTTATTGATCATAAATGTTTATGAATGACCATCAATTAGTGCCCGTATGATGTACAAAATAGGCATATTAACAACTGTTTCAATATCAGTCAAGATTCAAGGCAGTGTTTTGACTACTGCCTTATTTTCCCAACTTCCTTTGGAGGATTCTTGCACTTGGCATCCTCAATGCAGCTTGCTGTGGTTGTTCTTGTGGATGCACTTGGTCCTAAGTTGGTTCTTGGGTTTGCTCCAGTTGAGTCAGGTCTATCTCAGCTTGATCTTCAGTCTGCTCTACTTGGTCTTCAACTTGTATCTACTCAGGTTCATGTTGAGTCTGTTATGGTTCAGCTTGAGTCTACTCTGGTTCATCTTGTAATCCAAACCATTTAGCAAAGCCATAAGTCCCAACCTTCTTCTTACCTTGTCTTTTTTGTGTTTTAGCATTTGACACATGCTTCCTTTTTGACCCACAAGAACCTCTACCTCTGGACACACCATCACCTCTACCTCTTAACCCACTAGCACCACCAGACCCACCTGCTCCTCTACCTATTGACCCACTAGCACCACCTTTTGACCCAACAACACCACCTCTACCTCCTCTATCTCTAGACCCTATAACACATCATCTAGTCCCACTAACACCTTCATCCCTCACTGAACCTCTCTGAACAACATCAACATCCTTAAAATCATCCACTAGTTGCTTCTTTCTAGGCCTACCTACCACTCCTTTAGGTTTTGGTGTTTGTTCAACTACAAGTTCCTTCCAACTTGATTTCTTGTCTCCAGGTTTTTTTGCAGTTAGAACAACTTCCTTGTAAACCTACCTTAGAGACTCTAGTTGAACTACCACCCTCACATATAGCTCTGATTCTTTTCTTTCTAGGCCTACCAGGCATTTTTCTAGGTTTTGGTGGCAAGACAGTGGAGTACATACTTTGATTAGGCCAGAAATTCATACCAGGGATTGGTTTAACATAGTTGTGGTAAGCCACAAAATACATGTCTATTTCAAACCAAGCAGGGACATAACTCTCATGTACCATATTTATCAAGAATATTACTTTTGTGGCATGAACACAAGGTAGTCCTGATAACTGCCACATCCTGCAACTACATTTCCTCTTACCTTCATCTACTATGAATCCTGATCACTCCCTGATCTCACCTCAAAAATATTCCCACCAGCAGGTATTGTCACACCCCTAAAATCGGACGGCAGCGGAATAGTAACATTGGGGTGCGACTTCAAGGCATAAAGTACAAGTCACAGAAAACGACCTCAAAAGAGACGTTTAAATATATTTCACATTCGATATATTAAAATCAGAGTTTACAAAGGATCCCATTTATAATGCAATAGAAACATTTTGTTTAAAACGTTTGTCGAATGGTATACAAGTTATTAAGCCTTCAAAAACATATCCGCGCGACTCAAATGCTCCCAATGCTCCACTAGCAAATAATAACCTGAGAAAATACATGCTAAAACGTCAACAATAATGTTGGTGAATTCATAGGTTTAAGTAAAAGTAGTGTCGAAATAATTTAAGAAATATTTCAGTAAGAAAAGTAGCGTTACAGCATTTCAAAGTGTTGTTTTCGAAATCCAAGTAGTGATTTAGTAAATCAAGTAATGTTGAGTAATGGACCACAAGATCTAGTAGTGTAGACAAGGGAAACAAATTCACCAAGTCTAGAATGAAACAAGTATTATTGCACTAAGCTCATGACACCGAACCTTAACACGTAATATAATCAAATCAGTAATCGTAATATATGCCCCAAGCAGGAAAAAGGATGCTGCCAAACAACCAACGTATTATTCAAATGTTAAATGCGCCACATGGTTATCTAGAAACCATATCCCGGGCGGGGATTGTCAGTCCCGATAGATCTATCCACAACACTCGCGTTTACTCAGCCGGTATTTAACGGTTCATGATAGAAAAGGGGACTTAATTGGCAAAGGATACTTAGGCAATTATATGATCTGGAATAGCATACAATTGAAAAACACTTGTGTCCAATGTAAAACAATCATGTTGTTCAAAATTCACGGTTTCAATATAGGTATTCAACGATCTCAAATCATGTAGTAAGCAAATCAAGCTTTAGTAAAAATAGTCAGGTAACGCTTACGTATAGAAATCAATAAGTTTATGTAGTAAAACAAGCACGTATTCTCACCCCGAAAACAGTTTATGAAAACCATTGAAAAGAGAAAAGGTGGGGCTATGAACTCACCTTGAGTGAATGAATGATCGAGGTATAACAGAAAATGCGTCACGATAAAGACGGAAAGCAACCTAATTAGATGTAGGCCGTATAAGTACTAAGCACTATGGATAAGTAATACCGTATATAAGTCTATATAGCTACATCACCATCTAATTGTGTTTGTGAAATAATGATTAAATTGCATTTGATAAATAATAATCATGTATTTGAACTCGTATAATCGCGTAACTAGTTTAATCGCCTTTGTAAAATAACATTTATAAAGTTTAAAACAAGTATAAATATTATTTAAGTGATTCCAAAATGTTTCGCAAAAATTTATAAAAAAAACGAACCAACACTATTCATCTCAGGAAATAGTGCACAAGTTATAAAGTAGTGTGTAACTTTCTCGTTTTAAGCCCGTTTCTTACGTTTCTTATGTCCAGTAGTAAAACGAACACGTATTCTCACCCCGAAAACAGTTTAAGAAAACCATTAAAAGAGAAAAAGTGGGGCTATGAACTCACCTTGAGCAAGAGTGTAATAAAGTAATCCAAGCGTAGAAAGAAAGTACTCAAGCTTCAACCACGACCTAATCATATGTGGCGCGCATTAACGACTTAATATTTATCAAGAAAATGCATAAAAAGCCTTTGAAAATAAATATGTAGTGTATATTACTTTTATTCTTGGCTTAGAAATCCATAAAACGTTCTAAAAGTCCTATAATAACAACCCTAAATATTTTTTCATAATGATTTAGAACTATATACCCTTTCCTTTATTTTTCAATTTAAAAAAGTTTCATTATTTAGAAAGGTATTCAATTTCATACCTTAACTATTTTTAGACTTGACCTAGAACACTTTAGACAACCATAAACATGTATAAAACATGTTTGACATTCGCCCACCTTTAATACCCTAGTTATAAGAAATGACCATTTGGAAAATTTGCCTTAAGTTTTGAACCTTTAAAGTCCAAGTATGTTATATTTTGACCTCCGGTTTCAAAACCTACTTTGACCCACTTTTAGACCATCTTTCACCACTTTTGACTAGAAACAACATTTTGAACAACTTTCCAGTTTTACTCGAGACCTGAAACAGCTTGTAAAATGACTGTTTTACCCTTTTTATAAATCCGTCATCTTGATCTAAAAATTGTCAAAGTTTCATCAAAGAGTTTCGTAAGCTAATAAATTACCCCCATTTAAGTGTCCTTATTCACAACTTGACCCACGCGAGGGCTTAAAACATCATTTTAAAAAAACCCACTTTCAGTTTTGGGCCGAGACCTAATTCCTCTGCCGATACAAAGCCGAAAAATCGAACCGTTTAAAATTCTGCGCGCATAAAAAAAATATACAAGTGCAGATTTTTGGTTTATGATTTTTTAAAACTTCATTTAGCTCTAAAATCTTCGTTTTAAGGAGTTACGGGACGTGTAAACTATCGACTCGAAGCTTGGAACATAACCTTTCCAATTATTTAACCAAATCTCAACTTTAAAAAGTTTTCATACACCACCTTTCACGCCTTGCAAAATTTCTGCACTAATGGACTTAAATGAAAAACCCCAAAAACTCACTTATTCCAACCCTTTTCTCATTTCAACCAATCAATATAATCCCAAATTAACCCATACTAATACCACCAACATATTCCAAAACTCAATATAATCAAACTAGTTCAACCATGGATTCTAGCACAATTATATTTATATGCATAATAATTAAAATAGAGTATTCAAGGTAATAACCATATGAAAATAATGAGTAAAATTGTTACCAAAAAATTGCAATGGAACCCTTGTGGGTCTTTGTACAAGCCACGACCAAACACCCCTTAAATACTTATAATCTTGTTAAAAATAATCAACACCAATGTTTCTTGCTCTCTGTTTCTTGACCGAACACCAAAGAGAGGAAAAAAGAGAAGTATACTTGTAAAGGCTTAACCAAGCCTTTAAACCATCTTAATAGGTCTTAGATATGATGTAGTAATGCTTGTAAATGTTGTAGAATAAAATTGTATGGGTTTAGTAATAAGGTAGGGGTGAGCCGTGAGCTTCAAGAGAGAAACAAGAGAAGAGAGTTTATTTTTTTGATAAGTGTATAAGAGTGTGTATGTTATCTTTCACTTGTACATGCCTTATATGATCATAAGGATAGTCAAAGAGTGTACATGGAGTCTTGGAACACCTAGAGTAATTTAGGGAAAGTCTTTGGTCAATGTTTGCAAGTCTTAGACATAAACCTTAATGAGTCTTTGTTAGTACAAGAGCTAGTTGGTATTGTTTTGTCCCTTGGTCCCTTGTGTGCCGAATGTTTGGGATGGAAAAGGGCTAGGGATATCTTTTATATCTTGTGATAATATACTTGCATTTACTTGAACTTTTAAAAGTGTAGTTTTATCCATAAAGTGTATACTTGTAAAATATATGTCTTGGTTGATTTCTTTTATGTGGGACGACATAAATGAGTGTCATGGGTAAAGTTTTATAAAAACTTTAAGCATTGGAAATAAAAATAGGTATTTGTTGAAGCATAGATTAATTTTGTCAATGCCTAAACGTAATTTAATTGTGAAACGTAAACGCTTTATGTAACCCATAAAAATAAAATATAAAAAGTTAATTATTGTTTTGGTAAAATAATATAAGGCTTCTATCGTTTGTAAAATGTTATCGTATAAGTAGGTCAATCGTCTTGTAAAATAATATTTATAAATTTAAAACTCATATAAATATTATATAAATGATTCTAAAATGTTTCGCCAAATTTTTTATTAAAAACGAACCAACACTATTTATGTCAGGAAATAGTGTATAAAATCACATTTCTCTTTTTTATTCGTTAAATGAAAATTTTTAGCTTATGCATTTTAATTATGTGATGAGAATTTAAAAGTAAACGTGCGCGAGACTAAAAAAAGAATAGTGAAATAATGACGAAATTAGTGACGTCATAAAATGACTTGAAATACCAAATGTTACAGGTATTACATGCCAAAACCTGCAATGATTGGTTATTTGTGTGAATCTAAACAAGTTATATAAAACTAACAACATTGAATGGGAAAATACCTTTGTTGTTCCTTCAGCGATTCCAATCTCTTTTTGATGTTGGGACATACCACAGGGTTCAATTTCCTACTAATTTCCCTTATTTTGTTCATCCTTTCAAGCACAATCACTCTAATGGCTTACAACATAGTTAAGAGTGGTTTATGTTTAACATTAACAATCACACTATCAAAGCACTCACCGAAGCCATTCTCTATTGCTTCACAATCTCTGTCAACCTCAAAAAAGGCTCTTGACCAAGGTTTTGGATTCTTATCCATAAGATACTTATGTGCATTTGGGTTAGCACTCTTTATCTTATCCATAATCTTGTTGAAAAGCTGAGGGTATAAGGCTTTAGATGCTACACAGAACAATTTTCTATACTCTAAGCCAGGGTATTGTTTCTTAGAGTTTTTATAAATATGCCTTGCACATTGCATGTGCTCAGCATTTGGCATTGCATCTTTAACAACTTCAATAAAACCCTGTACAAATGAAATTTAATTTAATTAGAACAAATAAACTGGTTGGGTTAAACTTATAAAGAGGAATACCAAGAGTTTAAATGCAGGTAGTTTAAAAAGAATACTTTTTTCGAATATCGTTACTTAATCTCATGAAGAATAATAACATGAGTCGTTCGTATATATATGTGCAATATCGTGTATTCATTTGCGTATTACAGTAACTCGTGCTTTTCTTTTTATATTTACAAATTTGTGTAAATACATTAGTTTAATATACATAACAAAAACTTATTGTTGTATTTTTTTATAAAATAAAAAAATATGAGGGGTTAAATAAGTTTACAAAGTTATTAAAAAATGAAAAGTGAGAAGTATATTTTATTAAAATTTAACAATTAAATTATAATTAATTACCCTCTCACTTAAGTTTTTTTACAAATTTGATACATATGTTTTTCTAACACATTTTATAATCTAGACGAAAATTTAATATTTTTAAACAAATTGAGATACCATTTTGACTTTAATAGCCAATCGCATTGCTTTATTTTGCTAAGAGTCAAAATAGAAATAAGCAATAAGTCGTGCTTTATTTTTGATATTTTTAATCATGTGTGCTTACATATATGTTGTGTTTTAAAAATAACATATATGTTTTACTTTTAAAACAACATATGTTGTATATTTAAAATATAAAGTATATGTGGTAAGGAGATATTTGTTTATTTTTTAAAAGTTATTTAAAAACATGAAAATTTATAAGTTTACGCTTAAGTTCATATAAGTTGTTTAAAATTCAATCACTAAAGGCATTAGAAGATTCTTGGAACGAGTCTAGGTTCATATAAGGAGAAGGAATATTCTTGATAAGGTTTAAGGTGTTTTGATAAGGCCTAAACTCTAAGTTTTAGTCTTATCATGAGTTAGGGATTGGAGGCTATATAAAGACCTCAACCCCACTCATTTGCTCGTTCCATCAGATCACAATACACACAAAAACCTGTCATTCTTTTTCTTACTCTCAAAACTAGCCAAACACCTCAAAACCCAAATTAGGGTTCTAAGTAATTTGGTTCTGCCATTTTCGGTAGACACTTTTAGGGCATTTTAATAGTGATTTGATCCCAAGGCTGTTCTAAAAGGTTTATAGTATTGGTTTACGAGTTCTCAAGGAGCGAGAACGATTAGAAACAATATAGGGTTCTTGGTTTTGGGTTTTCGGTTGCTTCTGTTCAAATTCGGTGACAACTGAATTCGGTTAAACTATAGAGTACATCTTTTGATTTTCGGTTCTCAAGTACAAGAGTGGTTTTGGGCCTTTTATTCAGGGGTGATTATATTACAAGTGTTGTTTGGGTTATACGTGAAGTTTGGACTAGCATCCGGGCGTGCTTGTTGGACGTGTTTGTGTGAGCACTCGTAGAGGTGACAATTTAGTCACTTGGTTTCATAATATTTCCTGTTGACTTCAAGGGTATGTTTTCTTGTTTTTATATTCCTTATTGTGTTTATATGTGTGTTAATTGTTTATGCTAAACTAGATCTATATCCGCTGCATACTCGTAAGAGTTAAATGGTTAACTTGATTGTTAAATCTCAACAAGATATACATGGCTTCTTGTTGGCTTGAGCCATGCAAAAAAATGTCAAGTTGAACCATAGGGCATAACTATGTTTGTACCTTTGCTTATAGTCCCTCTTTTCCATCTTTTTAGATTAATACTTTGGGACATGCTTTAAGCCTGTGAAGGTACATAAACAACAATATTTTTGGATTACATAGGAAAAAAAACAACAATAATCTGGTTTTATACGAATGCTTAGTGATTTCGGCACCTGATACAGGCTTGAATAGTTCCAAATATTCCAGTTGTTGGTTGAGGCATTTGGTGTCCAAGCTTACAGTCGTATTTCTGGATCCTCATTTAATCAATAACTCCATTTCCATTTGTTTCATGTCACACTTAACTAAGCTCAAACATAGAATGACAAATGTAAGTATAATAGAACAACCTTTACATTTGACCTTGTTAGAGGCGGAGACAGAATTTAAAGTTAGGGGATATCGATATCTTTTGTAAAACTATAACGATATCATATGGAAATTAAATTACCATGCCTTGTGTCACGGTTGTTAGGTTGTCATTGTAATTA
Organism: Tanacetum coccineum; assembly: GCA_026074375.1. Taxonomy (NCBI): domain Eukaryota; kingdom Viridiplantae; phylum Streptophyta; class Magnoliopsida; order Asterales; family Asteraceae; genus Tanacetum; species Tanacetum coccineum. Next base: position 15,892 of record BQNB010081138.1, read on the forward strand.
TGGTCTTACGAACAACATCATCTTTTGTCCTATAAAGTAGAGGTGGCAATCAAATCGTGTTCATGTTGACCTGTTCGGGTTGGCGGGTCATTGTAACCTCTACCAAAACACGACCCATTTTTAATCGCGTCAAGAATATCAACCCTAACCCAAACGTGCGTAACACGTGTAACCCGTTTGTGACCCGTTTAACCTATTTAAGTAAATACGTCAAGCGATAAATAAGGTTGGTGGTTTTGTCGATTTAACTAATTTAAATGAAAAAGTGACATTAGGATCTAAAAAATGATAAACATAACATACAAATAAATATACGACAATGTCAATGTTATATTAGGATCTAAAAAATGATAAACATAACATACAAATAAATATACGACAATGTCAATGATATATGAGCTATAATTGTGATTCACTCATATATATAATATATATATATATATAACAAAATATATTTAATCCAAAATCAACATAAAATCCAATTTATATATTTTATTTTTAGAGACTTATATATATTTAAATGGGTTCACTGGTTGACCTGTTTAATACTTACTTTACTCAAACACGACCCATTTATTAAACGGGTTAGACATGTTAACCTATTTTTGACCCAAACATGTTTATCCTTAACCCAAACATATTTAATTTTGTGCCGGGTTCGTGTCATTTATCGTGTCGTGTCGAAAATTGCCGCCCCTACAATAAACTGACTACATTTTTTGTGCTTATGCTGTCCATTATTTAACTTAAAGCTATGTAAAAGTAAAAACTCTCGTATACTAGTAACTAATAACATGCAAATTTATTCATGTACCAAAAGTTAAACATATTAAAATTTCAAGATCCTACAATTTATACAAACGCATTCAATGTTACAAATTATACATGAATTGTTAAGCTAGTTCCCGTTTAAAAAAAATTGTATGCTAGATTATATACCATAAACTCAATAAAATTTTATGAAGTTGTATTAGTGTACGTGTTTAGTATATAGAACAATAAAATTTCAAAAACAAACATAAAGAAGAACATAGAAATATTAAAGAATGAAGCTTGACAAGTTAATTATATACGTTGATGAATAAAGAAACTACAAACAAAAGGTGTAACATTTAAGTTTGAAAATAGATTTATAATAACATATTAAAGGAGCATCGGAGAAGTCATGTTTATAACTGGATCTTTTTTTATTTATGGGCGAGTGAAGAGATGACATATTGACCAAGGTATACAAAATATAAGCTTTAGCCTACTTAAATATTGAAGTAATTGGACAGGTTTGTCCTCCTACACACTACTACAAAAAAACTAGCTTTCGGACCGATTAAATACAACTTTTGGACCGGTGATTCGTGGGGTCTAAATGGGGGAAGGTCCAAAAGGGTATTCGTCATAAAGACTGGTGGTGCACTGGTCTAAAAGCTGGCTTTTAAACCGGTGTGACAAGTTCAAAAGATTTATTTTTAACAGGTGCAAAAGCCGTTTTGTAGAAAGAATAATAATTTAGACCGGTGAACAAACCGGTCCAAAAGACTTGCTATTAGAGGGTCTTAAATCCATATTTGCAAAAAAAGAAAATTTGGAACACGCATTTCTTTTTCAAAATAAGCAGTATTGTCATAGCAATAAGCAGTTAATAAGCAAAACACACAATGATGCTAATTTAAATAGAAATCCGTACAGTCTAATTCAAACATAAATCTAAATATCGTTCAAACTAAACAAATTCTTTAATGCTAAGTTAAATCTCACAAACAAAAAAACTATTTTTTTGACATAATTTCTGGTCAATTCAAAGTTTTTTTTTTGAACGGCAAAAATTTATTAACTAGCAAGGAGCTAGAACACACTAAAACATTACAAAGAAATTAAATGAGGGTTTTTGAGCCAATCCTCCCAAGAAAACACCCAATTACATATATTTTTACACTAATGAAAGGATAACGACATAATATCGTCAATAATCGTCGATCGAGAAGGAGGTTTATCATCGAACATAAGATGATTTCAAAAAACCCATATGAACCACCAAGTAACGTAAAAAACACCTTCTAAAAGGCTCTTGATGTTGGATGCAACCTTGATAGTCGAGAACCACGCGTTCCAGTTAGCAAAAGAAGACCAAATCTGCCAATCTAAGTCCCACCACCTACAAATACGACGCAAAACGGCTTGTGCCAAGTCACATTCAAACAAGATGTGATGGATATCTTCCTCATAAGAACCGCAAATCGGGCAAGCAATAGAATCCATGTAAACCCCTCTCCGGATTAAATTGGTCCTAGTTGGGAGACAGTCGCGACGGGCTCTCCAAACAAAAATGTTGATTTTAATAGGAATGAATTTCACCCATCTCGTAGGCTCAGACCACGATGGCAAAATCAAATCATCAATAAGATTACGAATATCTTTAACTCTAAATCTTCCATCACCTGACGCATTACAAACCCACCGGTCTTGCGAAGAGGAAAGGGATACCGAATCAATATACGAAACTAACTCATTAAACTGGTCTTGTTCTAAACCGCTCCGCACAGGTCTACGAAAGGAGCCATCAACCTGCGCAATCTTCGCAGCTACGGTGGACTGTTTGTCCGTCTCCAACGCGAACATACGAGGGAAAGTATCATGAAGGTTAGAGTCACCTTTCCAAATATCAAACCAGAAACTTGTATTGTTGCCATCACCTACTCTCTTAGAACAAAGGGACATAAAATCGAAACCTTTAGCCTTTAACTGATGCATCTCCCGCAAAATTGAGCACCAATTCGACGTTATATGAACCGAATGCAAATCTATCTTAGGCCCATATAACGCTTGCATAACATGAAACCAAAGGGAGCCATCTTGAGAAACAAACCTCCATACCCATTTGAGAATTAAGGCCCGGTTGAGGGCGAAGAAGCTCGAAACGCCTAGACCACCTTTTATCTTAGAAGCTAAAACCTTATCCCAAGCAATCCAAGTGATTTTCTTATCCGAAGGGTCGGCCCCAATGAAGAAATTATTTCGAATAGATTCCATCTCCTTTAACACACCTTTAGGAGCTTTAAAAATAGACATATTATAAAGGGGAGAGGCACCAAGAACCGATTTCAAAAGCGTAAGTCTACCACCTATGGAGAGAGTTTTCACCTTCCACTTGGAGAGGCGCGACCTTAGCTTAAGAACAACATCTTCCCAAGCCTTATGACGAGACATATTACCGCCAACCATAACACCAAGATAACGAAATTGATTATCCATGATGGAACAACCAATGGAGGATGCCGCCGCCTCAATATCTGATCTAGGAACGCCCACGCCTAAAATTGCTCTTATGAATGTTGATTTGTAATCCCGAAGCAAGAAAGAAACATTTAAGAACGTTTATGATGCCACACAAATTATCACTTGACCACTCACCTATAATCAAAGTGTCATCTGCATAAAATAAATCATACAAAGAGAGCGAGCTATTGAGCCGAATACCTTTGAACATTCCTGCCTCAACCACTCTACTAAAGGATAGATGTAACGACTCCATCACAAGGATAAAGAGCAACGACGCAAGAGGGTCACCTTGTTTAAGCCCACAATGAAAGTCGAATTCGTTGGTAGGACTTCCATTAAACCAATCAACGCCTTTAGCAACAAAAAGTACTCGAAATCCATTGACACACATCGATTCCAACCAAAGCCCCTAGAACTCAATTAAAATAGTCCCAACGACCGAGTCATATGCCTTAACAAAGTCAACTTTATAGAACATTAGGCGTTCTTAATACTTTTCTTTACAACCAATCTATAGTCCGTTAAAAAAAAATTTAATAAAAGGGCCATCCAGAATCTGTCTCTCGGAAACAAAAGCCGACTGTGTATTAGACACAATATTCGAAATTATCAACGCCAAACGATTAGCCAAGATTTTTGTCACAACTTTGTAAACACAACCTATGAGGCTAATAGGCCGAAAATCATTGACTAATTTGGCATCTATTACCTTCGGAATTAACGCTATAAAAGAAGAATTACAACCCTTAGAAAAAGCCCCCTTTGCGAAGAAGTGATCGACCGCTTCTAATCCCGAAGCAAGAAAGAAACATTTAAGAACGTTTATGATGCCACGCAAATTATCACTTGACCACTCACCTATAATCAAAGCGTCATCTGCATAAAATAAATCATACAAAGAGAGCGAGCTATTGAGCCGAATACCTTTGAACATTCCTGCCTCAACCACTCTACTAAAGGATAGATGTAACGACTCCATCACAAGGATAAAGAGCAACGACGCAAGAGGGTCACCTTGTTTAAGACCACAATGAAAGTCGAATTCGTTGGTAGGACTTCTATTAACCAGAATCGACGTCTTAGCGAAACAGAAAGTACCTCGAATCCATTGACACCACTTTGATCCAAACCCGAAAGCCCCTAGAACGTCAATTAAATAGTCCCAACGAACCGAGTCATATGCCTTAGCAAAGTCAACTTTAAAGAACATTACTTTCTTATACTTTCTTTAACACCAATGCAATATTTCGTTAATAATAAAAGGGCCATCCAGAATCTGTCTCTCAGAAACAAAAGCCGACTGTGTATTAGCCAAGATTTTCGTCACAACTTTGTAAACACAACCTATGAGGCCAATAGGCCAAAAATCATTGACTAATTTGGCATCTATTACCTTCGGAATTAATGCTATAAAAGAAGAATTACAACCCTTAGAAAAAGCCCCCTTTGCGAAGAAGTGATCGACCGCTTCACAGAAATCAGAACCAATGAACCCCCAATACTTCTTGAAAAATTCAAAAGTATATCCATCCGGTCCCGGGGACTTGTTATCCCCACAATTCCATACCGCCACACGGATCTCATCGCGAGAAACGTTCCTCTCAAGATATATTGCTTGGTCTTGAGATAACCTATTCGGGAAAGGAAAGTTAATTTTAAGCCCAGGAAACGTGGGCTTTTTAAACCGGGATGCAAAATGGTTATGGAAAGCCTCCTTAACAGCCCGTGGATCATCTTGCCAGAAACCGTCCACAAAGACCCCTCGAATCGCTAATTGGGAACGTTTCTTATTAATAATCCCGTGAAAAAAACTCGAATTCTCGTCCCCCTCTATCGCCCATCTGACTTTTGATTTTTGAAAGGAGTCCGCAGCTTCTTTCTTCTTAATATCATGAAGCTGACCATTCAATGCACATCGCCTTGCCAAAAGCATGTCAGAAACCGTTCCGCTATCCAACTCCTTATCTATATCAGACAATTCCATATGGATAATCTGTTTTGAACTAGACAATTGAGCACGTTTGTCCTTAAGCCATTGTCTGATGATAATCTTAAGGTCTTGGAGTTTCTTTTTGAAACGAATCATCGCATTCCTATCCGAGTGAGAAAATGACCTCCATGTTTGTTCCACCATCTCATCAAACCCATCATAACAGAACCAAGAATGATAGAATCGAAATGGAATTAGACCAAAATCCAATTGAACATCACAAAGAAGAATCGGCCAGTGATCTGAAAGATGTCGATCAAGACAAATCGCCGTAATAGAAGGAAAAAGTGAGATAACACCATCTGACACCAGGAACCGATCAAGCTTACTCATTTTAGTCGCCGACGGATGAGACCACGTAAAAGAATAACCCTCCAATTTGACATCTACAAGACCTGAAGAGGAAATAAAATGATTCAACTCTAGCAACGGATTGATTAAACACCGACCGCATCGTTTTCTCTAGAGACGAACCTCATTAAAGGTCTCACATGAGAAATAACCTCCACCATTCCAAAGACTATCAGAATCCGACAAGTTATTCCTATAGATCTCGATTTTTTATAGGCCGGCTGTTGAGGGGCATAAAAATAGACACAAGAAGAATTTGAATTACTCGGGTCCACGTACCTAAATGGCAACAAAAATTATCCGAAAAATCGTGGACATTTTTCTTTCTGAAAAACCGTCGCCTCCCTCAATATGCATAGAATGCCACCCGTATTTTCCTAAAGAATCGCTACAAACAAAATCAAAGTTAGAGTTTCCCCACATAAATTTCACCTCCATGTGAGAAATCTTGTCCATCTTTGTCTCTTGAATCGCTATAAAATTAAGTTTATTTTTAATAGATAACTCCTTAACCCACTCATTTTTGGTCTTGTTACCAAGACCTTGAACATTAATGGAGAGCATATTCATCTAAAAACCACGTCATCTCCTTGATTTCCTATGATGGCCTCGATATCCTTTTCGCATCCCTCCATAGAATACCTCATAGCTTGACCCACCCGATACTCACTCCTACTTATAACTCACTAAAATAGACCCACCATTAGAATCCACACTTTGTCCTTTTAGAACCACAGAACCTCCTTTGAACCCCACTTGAGGCGAATTTCATGACAGCAGGTATCTAGCAGTGGTGATGTCACATAACCGGTATATTCATTTTAAACTTCTATTAATATGAACATCTTCCGTCTTTGGCTTATACCCGTGGAAGTGACCAAGGAGGGTGAGATAAAAAGGAAGGGCTTGTAACTTGTGCCTCCCAATCAGGCTGTTTCTTCTTCAATTGGTTATAAATCCAGAACGGGATCCTCAGATTTTTGCTTGTCTGGATCTCCACTATAACCCTTATCCGAAACAGAATTGTCATCAAAGATGGTGTCAGAGACACCTTCGACTTCACTAGAATTAATTTCTCCTTCCTCCTCTTCACTTAAGAATGACTGATTTGGATTGTGCATCTCGCCTTGAACCGATTCATCATCCGAAGAGCATAATGTCTCCTTATTAACCAAAAAACTAGGACTCCACGTAAACAACTCCTTTGCTCGAATCATGAACACCTTTCCTTTAACTATAATCTTGAACGACTCGAGTATGGAAACATGATATTTAGTGAGGATACATACCCGTTTGCGACCAAAAGAAGGCACATGTCCAAGCATGGAGTGGAACTCCCTCTATATCCACCCAAGCAATTCGCTCATCACTAACAAAGTCTTGAGGGACGTCTTGGATCACATGGAACCACGAGTTGACTCCAGTATGAATCAACATATTCGCCTTAGTTTCCTCCTTTTCAAATTCGAATAACACCCACAGTCCTCCCAAATACTTTGGTTTAACGTCCGCAAAACCTTCATCATGAAGAATAGACAGGATATTGGAGATAGAATGCACATCCTTAACTCTTCCCATAGCGTATTTAGAAAAGTCCCTTTCAACTAAACAATTTTCATCTAGAACCAAAGCAGGAGAAGGCGAAATTAAAGAACCCGGGTTGGCAGATGAAGGAACACCATTGACCACATTCGCATAAGAGCCAATAGAGCCATTAGACGTTTTATGACCAGGGAATGAATGTCCTTGAACTGAATTCTTATTCTTACCATTAAGAGACGAAGAGACAGGTTTATGGGGCCTTTTAAAACGAACCTGATTCGCGTATAAGTGATGATGTCCAATCCGAATTGTACACAAATTCTTCACCAAACGATCAAGGTTAAATACCTTAATGAAACAAACAAAGGCAAACCTTTTACCTGCTTATGATTTCTTAAGTGGGATAAAGACATCCACCACCATACCATAAACATTACACTCTCTCCAAAGATCGCGCGAACTAACATAATCCGGAAAATTGGTGACATAGATCGAATGAGAAATCTTCTTAATATGGTCTTCATTGGATGTAGACGGGCGCCTTTGGTATTCACTCGTCATGGATCCAAACAGATAAACAAGAATCGAAACGAAAAAACACAATTGGATTGAAGGGAGATCTACCGAAAAGCCAAACAAGATCAAATAACAACCTAACCCCACGTCGAATCAAATAAAGAGGGATTAAAGAGAAGAATCAAAATGAAAAGGAGCTACCCCACGAGAATTATATGTTCATCTCGAGAGTAGGAAGCAATCAATGATCGAGACCTAAACCCAATCACAATATAAAAGCGAACGGAGAAGATCCATCACATGAATCAACCAACAATAAACCAACGTTATTCAATGAATGGTGAAATTCAGGAAGATTCAATCAAGGAGGCGGATCGAAAGATCCATCTTTTTTGAAATAATTAGGGGTGTTTGGGATTAAAAAAAATACGATAAATATAAATATTTAACATTATCTAATCACATCTCAAAAGTTTTGGTGACAGAAAAATTCTAACATTTGAATTTCTTAAAAATTCTTTATTCCATTGACATGTATTTATGTCTATATCTTAAAAGTTTTGGTGACAGAAAAATGAGAAACTCTTTTTAGATTTGTATATGTATTGAAGATATACAATAGGAAAATCTTTGTTTGACCAAAACATATTGTATGTACGAAACATAATACAGTACTTATTTGAGTTTTTTTGTTTTCTGTACTCGATAATTATAATTATAAAACATATACAATATCAACTGCATACCCAACAGTAAAAATACTATCCTTTTAAAGTGGAGGTCAATGGTTCGAATATAATGAGAAAAAATAATGCCCTTGTGGCCTCGGAGGTTCACTTGAGCCGACTCTGGGCTACCTAAAAGGGTACTTTCGCTAAAATTAGTCGGCTCATAATGTCAAGTCAGAAAACAGGTAAATCAAAAAAAATATTACTAATTATCTTCAAGTGCATATAAAATTATACTTAATATAAAAAAGATTTAATGAATCTATTCTTTTCATATGATTTCAATAATAATCGATAACAAAACATATAAAACAGACAAAGTTAAAAATTATACAAATATTTAAAAAAACATAATGTCTAAGCCCCGTGCGTCCGTAGGCGAGTAACCGTGCATGTGATCAAATTTTATAACTGCACATAATTATAATTGTGATATTGTTATTCTGTTTATCATGTAATTAAATTATTTATGTTATATAATATTTGATAAAAGTTTCTGTTAATGAAAAATATATTTGAAAATCAATTTATTCATATATTTTACATTAAATATTATATATCATATACGAAAAATGTTTATAATCAAAGTTAAAAAAAACTTCCAAAAGATAAAAAAACAATTAGTTTAGGACAGAGGGAGCAAAAGCCAAAAAAGGGTTATAAAAATGTTGCCATTTAAATATGAAAAGCATCTGAAGCATGGTTGTTAAGATTCCGATCCCGATCTTAGGATTTTACGATTTTACGACACTGCAAATAAAAAACGATCCGGATTCTACGTAGGATCTTTGCATACTTAGAATCTTATAATATCCCGATCTTGACCATAGGATCTTAAGATCTACTCCGATCCGATCTTACTTTTCTCGAACCACGAAATAAAAACTACGAATTTATGGGTTGTATTTCCTAAATATTAAAAAATAACAAGTCAATCTTCTTAAACATTTCATAATTATAATTTACGACAACATTCTTATGAAACATTCATATAATTTTGTATAATAATTTGTAGATTTGTATAATATTACAAAAACTATTAAGAAAATGACATTATAGTAGGATCTTACGATCCCGATTCGACCTTACGATCTCGACCTTGCAAAGACGAAAACGATCTTGAATAAGATCTCAATCTTGAAAACCTTGATTTAAAGTACAAGCCTATTGTTTTTCTTAATTTCTTATTTCCCATTTCAAGATTTTTAGCAAAAATTATATCTATAATACATATAATGAAAAAACTTACAAACTTTGAAAGTGAAAAAATTAAGTAATTTATTTAGGGTAATTATAATCAGTGTTTAATCAATGTTTTGGAAATCGAGTCTCTAATCGACCAGGTCGAGTCAGCGGGTTACCTGGTCAATTGGTTCGATCAACGGGTAAACCTTGTCTTCCACCGGG